>CM075986.1:24844230-24907114 GCA_038087875.1 Malacoraja senta | reverse complement strand
TTGATCAGATTGTTCCACAGGTATAGCAATATTTCCCACCGAGAACTAATAAAAGTCAGAGAACAGAAAATTAGCAGAGAAAATTGCACGGTGGCGCAGCGGTAGAGTTGCTACCTCACAGCGCCAGAGACCCGGGTTCAATCCTGACTACGGGTGCTGTCTGTACAGAGTCTGTACGTTCTCCCTGTGACCAAGTGGGTTTCCTCTGGGATCTCCGGTTTCCTTCCACACTCCAAAGACTTACATGTTTGGAAATTAATTGGCTTGGTAAAATTGTAAATTGTCCCAAGTATGTGTAGGATAGTGAAAGTGTGCGGGGATCGCTGGTTGGCGTGGACACGGTGGGCCGAAGGATCTGTTTCCACGCTGTATCTTTAACTAAACTAAACTAATGTCAATTGAAGTCGTTGCCTGATATGAACTGGAATAAGTGCCTCATCATGTACCCTATAGCCTGTGAGCACTGAGCGTGTGAATGGCAGGTAGCTGTTTAACATGCTAATTATGAGCATAACTGCCTCTTTAATCCATGCATCATAATTTATTTACTGTTTAATGTTCCCTTATTATTGAGCCAAGCTCCACACAACACATGCCATTAACCAAAACAATGCAGGTCTGCTTCAAACCAATCTGTATAATTCATTCAATTATGAAGAGCATTCTGCTTAAAGTGCCAGACATCCCTGGCGTAAGCTACGATCCCAGATGCCTTTTAGTTGTATCAACATAACACAACATAACAGGCCCATCCAGCAACATTAAGGAGCAGTTAATGGCTGCTTTAGAATCCTTCTTTGATGCTCAGCATCCTATTATGCATGAGACGTGACATAGGAATTTCAGCCATTCATGATCGCAAAGCCTCCCTGCCAACTCTCCGATCATTCCCGGACATTTAAAAAGGTCCACTTCCCCCCAAAGAAACAAATCTAAATAATTGAGTATTGGGAGCTGGTACGTATCAACGAGGTCAGAAGTGCAGGAGAATGATTCTTGCTGTGTAACAATGCATAAGAAGTAACTACAGATGCTGGTTTATACCGAAGATACACACAAAATGGTGGAGTAACTCAGCGGGTCAGGCAGCATCGCTGTAGAACAGGAATAGGTGACGTTTCGGGTCGGAACCTTATTTCTGACCCGAAACGTCACCTGTACCTTTTCTCCTGAGGTGCTGCCTGACCCGTTGAGTTACTCCAGCTTTTTGTGTCTATCTTCGGTAATTGCTGTGGGTCAGGATTTGGAAAGAAAACTTTTTGAGTGAGTTGAAACTAAGAGAGGAAAGGTCATAGTAGGCCAACCAGGGAAACATTTGTAGAAACAAAGAACTGCAGATGCTGGTTTATACAAAAGATAGACACAAACTGCTGGAGTAACTCAGCGGGTCTGAACAAGGGTCCCGACCAGAAACAACACCCATCCTTTTTGCCCAAAGATGCTGCCTGACTTGCTGAGTAACTCCAGCACTTTGTGTCTATCCTAGGAAAGCATTTGGTTTGGTGACAGGTTACTGACTGAAGGTGTCAAATCACTCTTCAGGTGAGTTCCAGCTTGCTCAGCATATTCTGTGTTTCCTGTTTTAATGTTACAGTGTTTTATTTGGAGTAATTGGGGCACTACAGTGGCACATCGGGTGGGGCTGCTGCCTCGCACCACTTGAGACCCAGGTTCAATCCTGACCTCAGGCACTGTCTTTGTGTGGAGTTTGCACGTTCTCCGTGTGATCGCATGAGTTTCCTCCAGATGCTCCGGTATCCTCCCAAATCCCAAAGACCAGCGAATTTGTAGGTTAATTGGCCTCTAAAAATTGCCCCTAGCGTGTAGGGAGTGGATGAGGAAGTGGGATAACATAGAACTAGTGTGAACTGGTGATCGGTGGCTGGTGTCGACCTGGTGGGCCAAAGGGCCTGATTCTATGCTGTATCTTTTAAAACTGAAATTAAAACTGAATTGAGTTAGAGAGAGCTCTAGGGGCTAGTGGAATCAAGGGATATGGGGAGAAGGCAGGCACGGGTTATTGATTGGGAACGATCAGCCATGATCACAATGAATGGTGGTGCTAGCTTGAAGGGCCGAATGGCCTTCTCCTGCACCTATTTTCTATGTTTTCTGTGAATTAAAAATATCCAGAGGTGCTGAGGACAGGGGGGAGGGTTCCAGTGGCAGAGGGAGTGAGGAAGGGTAAAGGCAATAGAAGTATTTGAATTTTGTGATTACAGACCAAGTTAGATGGGCAATCATCTGCCGAACAATATGCCGAGTAGCAATTTGTCTGGGACATTAGTGCTGCGATTATTTTTTACTTAGAAGCAAAACGATGGCTTTGTAATTCTTGCAGGAACAAAGAATTGCAGGTACTGGTTAATACACAAAAGTACACAAAGTGCTGGAGAAACTCAGCCGGTCAGGTGGCATCTCGAAGAAGTGTCTCGACCCGATACGTCACCTGTCCATGTTTTCCCCAGATGCTGCCTGACCTGCTTCATTATTCTTATTGTACAGCTGGAACTCCAGCAAAGCTGCATGGCAATAAAGTAGAGTCTGTAAAGGCAGCAGTGGGCCTAGTGGAGTCGAGTGTTGTCAACACCAATGTGGATAATTACACTGTTTGTTTGTTTCGAAGATAGACACAAAATGCTGGAGTAACTCAGCGGGCCAGGCAGCATCTCTGGAGAAAAAAGGAATGGGTGACGTTTTGGGTTGGGACTCTTCTTTGAGAGACTATCTCTCAAACCATCCTTGATTTGATCTCTTCTGGCTGACTGCCCTCCACAGCCTCCAACCTTATCATTCCTCAGTTCCACAAGGTAGGGTTTTACCTTGTCCCCAAACAGTCCTAAGAAGGGTCCCGATCCGAAATATCACCTTTCCTTATTCTCCAGAGTTGT
This sequence comes from Malacoraja senta, assembly GCA_038087875.1. Taxonomy (NCBI): domain Eukaryota; kingdom Metazoa; phylum Chordata; class Chondrichthyes; order Rajiformes; family Rajidae; genus Malacoraja; species Malacoraja senta. The sequence goes on along the minus strand of CM075986.1, from coordinate 24,904,223 downwards.
TGCCTGACCCCGCTGAGTTACTCCAGCACTCTTTGGTATAAACCAGCACCTGCAGTTTCTTTCTGCACACTGTTTGTTTGGTTGGTTTAAGGAAGGATTATGCAAATGTGAAAGGAAAGGGGCCATTCACAAGGTGCTGGCGTGGAAGCTAATACACCAATAATACCAATACAAGGAAAACTATATGCTATTTAATCCTTTATTTAATTTTCGCTTTCAAGAACCTTGTAGTATGCATCAAGGAATACCCATCCCAAACATTGTTGTGTGCATCATGAAATACCTATCAGGAACATTGATTTGCATCAATGAATGGTTGTTGTGCTGTACAGCTATCCTAACCTTTGTCATACTGCAGTTTCCACACTGGTATAAGAAGTGGGAACAGAAACTGTACTTGATGATACTTTGGATGCAACCACAATACAAATAAAATCAAAGAAGCTCGCTGAGCTGGGAAGGCAGCAGAGCTAATGCAAGGAGCTTGTGGATTAAAAAAATGTGGAGCTATCAAGGTAGGAAGTCGTGTTCAGCAAGTCAAGTCAAGTCAAGTCAATAGTGTTTAACTGTCATATGCACGACAGCGCAAGAATAACATTCTCACTTGCTGCAGCTTTACAGGCAGATTAATGCAGCAAGACAACAAATAAATACACAATAATCAATGATACAATACCACTTAACTGGACCATAATAGTGCAAAGTGAAATCCATAGTAGATCGTTGCTTGGGTAGGGTTGTGATTAAGGTTGAGTAGTGTGCTTCAGGAGCCTGACAGGTGCTGGGAAGAAGCTGTTCTTGAAACTGGAGGTCACAGTTCTCAGACTCCTGTACCTTCTTCCTCAGTAGCAGTGAGATGTCATTTGACATTTTGTTCAGTACCGCCTGGAGTTCCAAGAGGGATGGACAGCTAACTGGAAAAATTAAAACAGAGTCTATAAAGATGGATAGAAAAGGAACATTAGAACGCAACTTCCAAGGATGTGACTAGTAAAAAAATGACTAATTTAAAATTAAAAAAATAGATTTGATAGATTAGTGATCAATTGCTAATCAGCAGTACCAGTTTATCTGGATCTCCTGTGAACTGAAAGCTGGTATAACTTGGGCATGGCACGGGAGATGTTTAAATTATCTCAACTGCGAAGGTGCCTCCACATTAAAGGGCAACTCTACTTCAAAGTACTTCACTGACAGTGAAGTGTTTTCAGATGTCCATGAGAGGATAAAAGAGCTCTAGAGATGCAATGTGTCTTTCTTGTTAAGGCTCGGAGAAACATATTGCACGAAGAACTTAATGCCCCGACCAATGTGTAAAGCTGAGAATTTGGTCATAGTGCAAATTCAGTGGAGGTGGGAGAAATTGATCTATTTTGCCAGTTAATACTCCACTTAAGGCAGTAAGGGCATTAGCTATAGTGAGAGGGTACACAAAAATGCTGGAGAAACTCAGCGGGTGCAGCAGCATCTATGGAGCGAAGGAAATAGGCAACGTTTCGGGCCGAAACCCTTCTTCAGACTGATGGGGGGTGGGGAGAAGAAAGGAAAAAGGCGGAGGAGGAGCCCGAGGGCTGAGGGATGGGAGGAGACAGCCCGAGGGCTGGGGAAGGGGAGGAGACAGCAAGGGCTAACAAAATTGGGAGAATTCAATGTTCATGCCCCAGGATGCAGACTCCCCAAGCGGAATATGAGGTGCTGTTCCTCCAATTTCCGGTGTTGCTCGCTCTGGCCATGGAGGAGACCCAGGACAGAGAGGTCGGATACGGAATGGGAGGGGGAGTTGAAGTGCTGAGCCACCGGGAGGTCAGGTTGGTTATTGCGGACCGAGCGGAGATGTTCGGCGAAACGATCGCCAAGCCTCCGCTTGGTCTCACCGATGTAGATCAGCTGACATCTAGAGCAGCGGATGCAATAGATGAGGTTGGAGGAGATGCAGGTGAACTCTGTCGCACCTGGAACGACTGCTTGGGTCCTTGAATGGAGTCGAGGGGGAGGTGAAGGGACAAGTGTTGCATCTCTTGCGGTTGCAAGGGAAAGTGCCCGGTGAAGGGGTGGTACGGGAGGGGAAGGAAGAATTGACAAGGGAGTTACGGAGGGAGCGGTCTTTGCGGAAGGCAGACATGGGGGGAGATGAGAAGATGTGGCGAGTGGTGGGGTCACGTTGGAGGTGGCGAAACTGACGGAGGATTACTTGTTGTATGTGACGGCTGGTGGGGTGAAAGGCGAGGACTAGGGGACTCTGCCCTTGTTGCGAGTGGGGGGATGGGGAGAGAGAGCAGTGTTGCGGGGTATGGAAGAGACCCAGGTGAGAGCCTCATCTATGGTGGAGGAGGGGAATCCCGTTCCCTGAAGAATGAGGACATTTCAGATGCCCTGGTGTGACGGTGTCCCGGTGGCTCAGCACTTCAACTCCCTGGAACATGCTGCTGAGGGTGGATACGATAGAGGCATTTAAGAGACTTTTGAATAGGCACGTGAATAGGCAGGGAATGGAGGGATTGGGATGATGTACAGGCAGATGAGGGATGGTTTTGACATCATTAGTTCCCGTGTTGAACTGTGGCAGATTGCAACCTTCACGCGTCCACCCTGTTTCGACGAATGCAATCAACCTGGTGTTGATCAACCAGAAGATCAAACAGAACAAGTTGTCTTACAACTTTAGGCTGTGCACACAATTACGCAAGAAGAAGAAAGAAGAAGAAGAAGAAGAAGAAGAAGAAGAAGAAAAGAAGAAGAAAGAAGAAGAAGAAGAAGAAGAAGAAGAAGAAGAAGAAGAAGAAGAAGAAGAAGAAGAAGAAGAAGAAGAAGAAGAAGAAGAAGAAGAAGAAGAAGAAGAAGAAGAAGAAGAAGACGAAGAAGAAGAAGAAGAAGAAGAAGAAGAAGAAGAGAAGAAGAAGAAGAAGAAGAAGAAGAAGAAAGAAGAAGAAGAAGAAGAAGAAGAAGAAGAAGAAGAAGAAGAAAGAAGAAGAAGAAGAAGAAGAAGAAGAGAAGAAGAAGAAGAAGAAGAAGAAGAAGAAGAAGAAGAAGAAGAAGAAGAAGAAGAAGAAGAAGAAGAAGAAGAAGAAGAAGAAGAAGAAGAGAAGAAGAAGAAGAAGAAGAAGAAGAAGAAGAAGAAGAAGAAGAAGAAGAAGAAGAAGAAGAAGAAGAAGAAGAAGAAGAAGAAGAAGAAGAAGAAGAAGAAGAAGAAGAAGAAGAAGAAGAAGAAGAAGAAGAAGAAGAAGAAGAAGAAGAAGAAGAAGAAGAAGAAGAAGAAGAAGAAGAAGAAGAAGAAGAAGAAGAAGAAGAAGAAGAAGAAGAAGAAGAAGAAGAAGAAGAAGAAGAAGAAGAAAGAAGAAGAAGAAGAAGAAGAAGAAGAAGAAGAAGAAGAAGAAGAAGAAGAAGAAGAAGAAGAAGAAGAAGAAGAAGGAAGAAGAAGAAGAAGAAGAAGAAGAAGAAGAAGAAGAAGAAGGAAGAAGAAGAAAGAAGAAGAAGAAGAAAGAAGAAGAAGAAGAAGAAGAGAAGAAGAAGAAGAAGAAGAAGAAGAAGAAGAAGAAGAAGAGAAGAAGAAGAAGAAGAAGAAGAAGAAGAAGAAGAAGAAGAAGAAGAAGAAGAAGAAGAAGAAGAAGAAGAAGAAGAAGAAGAAGAAGAAGAAGAAGAAGAAGAAGAAGAAGAAGAAGAAGAAAGAAGAAGAAGAAGAAGAAGAAGAAAGAAGAAGAAGAAGAAGAAGAAGAAGAAGAAGAAGAAGAAGAAGAAGAAGAAGAAGAAGAAGAAGAAGAAGAAGAAGAAGAAGAAGAAAGAAGAAGAAGAAGAAGAAGAAGAAGAAGAAGAAAGAAGAAGAAGAAGAAGAAGAAGAAGAAGAAGAAGAAGAAGAAGAAGAAGAAGAAGAAGAAGAAGAAAGAAGAAGAAGAAGAAGAAGAAGAAGAAGAAGAAGAAGAAGAAGAAGAAGAAGAAGAGAAGAAGAAGAAGAAGGAAGAAGAAGAAGAAGAAGAAGAAGAAGAAGAAGAAGAAGAAGAAGAAGAAGAAGAAGAAGAAGAAGAAGAAGAAGAAGAAGAAGAAGAAGAAGAAAGAAGAAGAAGAAGAAGAAGAAGAAGAAGAAGAAGAAGAAGAAGAAGAAGAAGAAGAAGAAGAAGAAGAAGAAGAAGAAGAAAAGAAGAAGAAGAAGAAGAAGAAGAAGAAGAAGAAGAAGAAGAAGAAGAAGAAGAAGAAGAAGAAGAAGAAGAAGAAGAAGAAGAAGAAGAAGAGAAGAAGAAGAAGAAGAAGAAGAAGAAGAAGAAGAAGAAGAAGAAGAAGAAGAAGAAGAAGAAGAAGAAGAAGAAGAAGAAGAAAGAAGAAGAAGAAGAAGAAGAAGAAGAAGAAGAAGAAGAAGAAGAAGAAGAAGAAGAAGAAGAAGAAGAAGAAGAAGAAGAAGAAAAGAAGAAGAAGAAGAAGAAGAAGAAGAAGGAAGAAGAAGAAGAAAGAAAGAAGAAGAAGAAGAAGAAGAAGAAGAAGAAGAAGAAGAAGAAGAAGAAAGAAGAAGAAGAAGAAGAAGAAGAAAGAAGAAGAAGAAGAAGAAGAAGAAGAAGAAGAAGAAGAAGAAGAAGAAGAAGAAGAAGAAAGAAGAAGAAGAAGAAGAAAGAAGAAGAAGAAGAAGAAGAAGAAGAAGAAGAAGAAGAAGAAAGAAGAAGAAGAAGAAGAAGAGAAGAAGAAGAAGAAAGAAGAAGAAGAAGAAGAAGAAGAAGAAGAAGAAGAAGAAGAAGAAAGAAGAAGAAAGAAGAAGAAGAAGAAGAAGAAGAAGAAGAAGAAGAAGAAGAAGAAGAAGAAGAAGAAGAAGAAGAAGAAGAAGAAGAAGAAGAAGAAGAAGAAGAAGAAGAAGAAGAAGAAGAAGAAGAAGAAGAAGAAGAAGAAAGAAGAAGAAGAAGAAGAAGAAGAAGAGAAGAAGAAGAAGAAAGAGAAGAAGAAGAAGAAGAAGAAGAAGAAGAAGAAGAAGAAGAAGAAGAAGAAGAAGAAGAAGAAGAAGAAGAAGAAAGAAGAAGAAGAAGAAGAAGAAAGAAGAGAAGAAGAAGAAGAAGAAGAAGAAGAAGAAGAAGAAGAAGAAGAAGAAGAAGAAAGAAGAAGAAGAAGAAGAGAAGAAGAAGAAGAAGAAGAAGAAAAGAAGAAGAAGAAGAAGAAGAAGAAGAAGAGAAGAAGAAGAAGAAGAAAGAAGAAGAAGAAGAAGAAGAAGAAGAAGAAGAAGAAGAAAGAAGAAGAGAAGAAGAAGAAGAAGAAGAAGAAGAAGAAGAAAGAAGAAGAAGAAGAAGAAGAAGAAGAAGAAGAAGAAGAAGGAAGAAGAAGAAGAAGAAGAAGAAGAAGAAGAAGAAGAAAGAAGAAGAAGAAGAAGAAGAAGAAAAGAAGAAGAAGAAGAAAGAAGAAGAAGAAGAAAGAAGAAGAAGAAGAAGAAGAAGATGAAGAAGAAGAAGAAGAAGAAGAAGAAGAAGAAGAAGAAGAAGAAGAAGAAGAAGAAGAAGAGAAGAAGAAGAAGAAGAAGAAGAAGAGAAGAAGAAGAAGAAGAAGAAGAAGAAGAAGAAGAAGAAGAAGAAGAAGAAGAAGAAGAAGAAGAAGAAAGAAGAAGAAGAAAGAAGAGAAGAAGAAGAAGAAGAAGAGAAGAGAAGAGACAGAAGAAAGAAGAAGAAAAGAAAGAAGAAGAAGAAGAAGAAGAAGAAGAAGAAGAAGAAGAAGAAGAAGAAGAAGAAGAAGAAGAAGAAGAAGAAGAAGAAGGAAGAAGAAGAAGAAGAAGAAGAAGAAGAAGAAGAAGAAGAAGAAGAAGAAGAAGAAGAAGAAGAAGAAGAAGAGAAGAAGAAGAGGAAGAAGAAGAAGAAGACTGTCTATGTTCCATATTCTATGTTCTAAGAACAAAAAGCCCAGGGTCCTGCAACCAACACCTCATGAAATTAATAACTTATGTTGATTAAATTAATTAGTTTGAGGATAACACAAAAGATGATTGAATTATTTAATTCCATAATTGATTAAGTGCAAGGAAACAAAGTTGTTGGTACTGCATCAGAGTATGTGACAAGGCAGTAGGAACAGCGCAATACACATTACAAGCATCTCCACCAAACGTCCATGGTTCTGGGAAGACACATGAGACAACAGATGTTGGAATCTTGAGCAATAAACAACAGTGCTGGAGGAACTCAGCGGATTAGGCAGCATCTGTGGAGGGAAATGAACAGATGACGTTTTGGTTCTGAAGAACGGTCCCAACCAAAATATCGTCTGTCCGTTTCCTCCACACATCCTGCCTGGCCCACTGAGTTCCTCCAGCACTTTGTTTTTAGTGACTCAAAGAACCTTGAGTCAAAGTTGCCGGGCAGATTTCGGGAAGCACAAACAGTGTGAAGTGTCAATGGGAAGTTTGCCTCTACATTGCAAGTAGGGGCAGTCATATCGCTCAGGTCAGCTTGTGGTACAAAATTGACTAGATGTCAGGTACAGTGTGGGGGGGGGGGGGGGTCTGACAATAAAGAAAGGTTGCAGGGGGAAAATTGCCCACTCCATTGTGGGACATCAGATGGGTCAAGGAAGGGGAGTGAAACTCTTTCACGCTCAGTGCCAGTTCAGAGTGGATGACAGAAAGAGCAGGCAGTTGGCCTGGGTTTGAAGGGTCATGAGTGTTGGGGTCTGGGGCCATGGGCTCAGGAAGGAAGAGGAGAGGGAAGTAAGAAATGATAAAGAGGAGGTGAATCAAAGAGCTGACCGGTGTTGTGAGGCTGCAGAGGCACTGGTCAGTGTTAAGCTGGGGGCACAAGATCATTGGCACGGTGTGGGTGGATGATGGTTGGGTGAAGTAATGGTTGTAGGCTCCTGGTACAGTTTAGCAGTGTTTAACAAAAAGCAGCTTCCTGGTGAAAGACAATGCATGCACAAGGCAAGGTTGTCCAGAGAATCAATAAGGGGGTGGCCAATAAATTAAGGAGACCAACAATCTTGACCCAGCCGATATTGCAAAGCTAAAGTTTGCAAAAAGGACTATGCTGAAAAACACTCAGCAGGTCAGGAAGGATCCGTGGTGCAAGAAATAGTGAACATTTTCAGGAGTTACAAGAAACTAGATGCTGAAATAAGGAGCATAAAACAAACTACTGGAGCAATTCAACAAGTCAGGCAGCATCCGTGGAGGCCATGGACAGTTGAAATTTCAGGTCAGGAAATAGAGTCGACACAATGGTACAACTGATAGAGAAGCTGCCTCACAGCACCAGAGACCCCAGTTCAATCCTGATCTCTGCGGCTGTCTGTGTGGAGTTTGCACATTATCCCTATGACCACGTGGGTTTCCTCTGGGTGCATCAGTTTCCTCCCACATTCCAAAGATGTACAGGCTTGTAGGTTAAATGGCCTCCTTGAATTGCCTCTAGTGTGTAGGGAGTGGATGGAAAGAGAAAGTGGGATAACATAGAGCTGGTGTGAGCTGGTGACCGATGATCGGCTTGGACTCAGGGGCCTGAAGGGCCTGTTTCCATGCTGTATCTCGAAAACTAAAATGAAATACCAAAACACTTAATTTGAAGTCAAGGGAAGATAATCGGCATAAAGAGATGAGGGGGAGGGGCGGGGCAAGAGCTAGCAAGCAAGAGGTGGATCCAGGTTTAGGAGGAGTCCATTGGAAGATGGATTTGAGGTGGTGGGAAGCGGGGAGAAAATGACAAAGATTGGGAGGTGATAAGTGGAGAAATTAAATGGATGCAGATGATGGAATCTGATGGAAACATCTTAGGTAATTGACCAATGTGAAGGCATAACGTTTCAGATGTGCAGCACAATCTGACTGGATTCTCAATGAAATGTGAAGTGGAATATAATTGTTATGCTATGAAGTTTTGCAAGATGACAGTCAGTACATTAATTTAAGAAAGAACTGCAGATGCTGGAAAAATCGAAGGTAGACAAAAATGCTGGAGAAACTCAGCGGGTGAGACAGCATCCATGGAGAGAAGGAATAGGCGACATTTCGGGTCGACACCCTTCTTCAGACCCGACCCTGAAGAAGGGTCTCGACCCGAAACGTCGCCTATTCCTTCTCTCCATAGATGCTGTCTCACCCACCACTACATTTAGTAATTAATCTCTTTTGTTAACTCCTTCAAAATCCCTGAATACATCACATCCTGGAGAATGATTGCATTGCAGTGCCAATAATATCTCCAATACTTATTTTTCACTTACGTTAATTTGTGTGATCTCCTCATTCATTCTAGGCACATAATTCTCCACAGTTCCAAGGAGTGTTTGCATTTCCTGAAGTTACAAGAGTGACTCAAGACCAAAATCTCTTTGGGTACAAATCACATGGACATTCAGAGGCTGATAATAATGAACGCGATTGTTCCTTATGTCTGTGGCACAGCGGTACTGTGGTAGAGCTGCTGCCTAACAGCACCAGAGACCCGGATACGATCCTGACTATGGGTGCTGTCTGGATGGATTCCTGTGACCACGTGGGTTTTCTCCGGGTGCTCCAGTTTCCCCATCACACCTCAAAGACATACAGACTTGTAGGTTAATTGGCTTTGGTAAGATAGTAAAATTGTCCCTTGTGCGTCGGTTAGTATACAAGGTGATCACTCAGTGGCCCAAACGGTCTGTTTTCCATGCCGTATCTCTAAAATCTAACGTATAAAAGTCTTCTCACCAGCCCAAGGTTGCAGCGGGAGTTAGCACCCAGCCGTGAACTGGTCAGCTTTGCTGTGCATTGTGTTTCACACCCACAGATTACAATTCTCCCACATAGGCTTTTTCAAAGGTTGGAAAAATACATTCTTGTGCAAAGTTTGTTTAATGGTTTGGCTGATGCTTGGCTGCTTCAATTACCCTGTGATAATATTCAAACCAAAATGAAACCTAATCGTCTGTGCATTGATATCGTTGCCATTATTTCTGCTGGTATGTGTTTTATTTGACAGGGGGTGAAATACGGTTTCATTAAAATTGGTGTTAAAATTCATGCTTCGCGAGTGATTTACATAGTTATGTATGTACAATGTGGTGTCAGCGACCACAACTATCTGGTCAAGGTTTTCTAATCTTCCTGTTAATATTCAATGTCTGTTTGCACAAGTTATTTATGACAGTGATGTTTCAGTCGTGTAATGACTTTTGCTCTCATTGGTATAACACACCTTATCCCTGTTGTTGGAGTGCTTTTCATTCTTATTTATTTGTGATTATACAAAGCCTCTTCACTTCAGCTGAAATTTGACATACTTGCTTATTCTACACAATCGGACACTAATTAATGTAGTCATTGTATTTTGGTTGTCATTATTCTAACAATCTATTATTACTTTCAAAGTCTTTGATGTAGTTATTTAACATTTAAATTTCATTTTTCCTCTAATTCTTCATTTTAGGTTAGTATTTAAGTTAGTTTAGAGATACAGCGCAGTCTACCAATCCACGCCGACCTGTACACTTGTTCTATCCTATACACTAGGGACAATTTACAAAAGCCAATTAATCTACAAAGCTGCATGTCTTTGAGATGTGGGAGGAAACTGGAGCACCCGGAGAAAGCCCACGCGGTCGCAAGGAGAACGTGCAAACGCTGTACAGACAGCACCCTGTAGTCAGGATTAAACCCGGGTCTCTGGTGCTGTGAGGTAGCAGCTCTGCCTCTGTGCCACCCATATGTTTCAACATGTCTTGTTATAAATATACTCCCTTGATCAACTCAATGTATACCATTCATTGTTTTCTGTTACGACTTTGCTGCACTGCTCTATTATTCTAGAACTTACTCTTCTCTCTTTGGCCCGTTGTACTCTAGTTTTCCCTTGTAATGTTGTTCTCAGTGGGTTGTGGTCTTTGTATTGTTCTGCACATCGTATTGTGCTCGTTACGCTGCATCATGGGCATTCGCTGGCAGGACAAAGTGCCCAACCTAGAAGTATTGGACAGATCCAGCTTCACAAGCGTGGAGGCAATGATCATCAAAGCACAGCTCCAACGGACTGGGCACATCATCAGGATGGATGAAACCCACATGCCTTGACAGGTCTTCCACGGCGTGCTCTCCCAGGGACAAAGGAACCGTGGGCGTCCCAGGAAGCGGTACAAAGTTTGCGTCAAGGACCACCTCCACTATTGTGGTCTTGCGCCCAAGCAACTGGAAGCCTGCGCCAGCGACAGAACAGCAGCTAGCAGCTACGAGGAGCGCCGCATAGAGCGACTTACCAAAGCCAGGGGGAGGAGGAAGGCTGCCGCCCAGAACCCGCCTGTGATGACCTTCATCTGCCCCCACTGCCCTCGAGTGTGCAGTCCACGTATTGGACTTGTGAGCCATGTCAGAACTCATCAGAATTGAGACTGCACAACCCGCCATCGTCGTCACCGACGGGCCACCACCATTGTTGGATAAAGCATGTATTGATTACATTCTGACAATCTCCCAGACGCTGCCGTGCAGAGACAACTGGTGTTCTGGTACATGATGCAGGGAATGTTAGCATGCAGCTTCAACAGGGGAATCAAATGAAATATTGACTCTCATTGCAAGAGGATGGGGAACAAAGTTAGCAAGCCTTACTGCAACTGGACAGGGTTAGAGAGCCCACACCTAACACTACGTTCAGTGTCACTCTCCTTATTTAAGGAGTGAAATACTTCTTTTTGAGGCAGGTTAATAGGTTGTAGCCTGGAATTATTCTTGAATACGATATTGGCATTTAAGAGACTTTTGGATAAACATATGGATGTACAGGGAATGGAGGGACATGGATTATGTACAGGCCGATAAGAGTTGGCTTGCCGTCATGTTTAGCACAAACATTGTGGGCCAAAGGGCCTGTTCCCATGCTACATTATTATATCTTCTATGTTCTATGGAATAAGAGTTGTCTTATGAAGAAAGAGTGAAGAAATGAAGCTTATACTCATTGCTCAGAAGAATGAGTGATGGTCTAATCTGAGACGCTCAAAAGGTAGATATTGATATGATGTTTCCATTCGTAGGAAGACAGTGCATGGAAACATCATCCAGAATGACTGTCCCCCATAGCATGGCTCGGTGGTGCAGCGGTAGAGCTGCTGCCTTACAGCACCAGAGAGCCGGGTTTAATCCTGACTACAGGTGCTGTCTCTACAGAGTTAGTACCTTCTCCCTCTGATCTCGTGGGTTTTCTCCAGGTTCTCCAGTTTCCTCCCACATTCTAATGACGTGCAGATTTGTAGGTTAATTGGCAAATTGTCCCTCGTGTGTAGGAAAGAACTAGTGTGCGGGTGATCATTGGTCAGCGCGGACTCGGTGGGCTTAAGGGTCTGTTTCAACGCCGTATCTCCAAATTTTAATGAATAAATAATTAGGAGGGAAGAGACAAGGACTTTGACTTTTTACCTTCCATCACAGTGAGGAGGGCCTGGTAGGCTCACTGTGGTGGATGTTAAATCTGTGTTTATTGTGTGTTTTGTTGTTTTGACTGCAAGGCACGAAATTTCGTTCAGACTGAAAAGTCTGAATGACAATAAAGGATACTTGACTTGATACTTGAAAGATATGTCTCTCAGTGAGTAATGAACATTTAGAATTCTCTACCGCAGAGAACAACAGTGATTGAATCTTGGAAATGTCCAAGACTGAGATAAATATTTTGTTTTTTGAGGAGTTGAGCATTAAGAGGGAATAGAATAGGAAAGTGAGCTGAAACACTAATCATGCAAAATGCAAAATCTACGTGAATAATTTCACTATGAAAGCACAACCTTCAGTTATGTAAATAACTGAGTAAAGTAACTTTAATTACTTTAAAGCAGTCTGAAGAACGGTCTCGACCCAAAATGTCACCCATTCCTTCTTTCTTGCGGCGCTTCCCAAGCAGCTGCGGCTGTCCTGCAGTCCGTTTGTCTTTTTTCTTTTTGTCTTTTTTTTGTCTTGTTAGAGGTATGGTTTGGTTTATTTTTAGTTGTGTATATGTGGGGGGTGGGGGAAACGTTTTAAATCTCTTCCTTGAACGGGGAAGCGACCTTTTCCTTGTCGTGTCTCCGTTTCGCTGGGGCCTAACATCGTGGAGTTGGCGGCCTCCAACTGGAATTGATCTGAGGGCTCCGGTCGCAGAGCCTGTGGACTTACCATCACAGAGCTGGCTTACTTTGGAGGCTGTGGTGGTACTGTGGCTGTGACCCGACTTTGGAGCTTCGGAGGCTTCAGCCATGGGCCGTGTGGATGGTAACATCGGGAGCTAGCAGGTCCCTGGTAGGAGACCAATTTTCGGGAGCTCCCGCAATGGCAGCTTCGTCCGCCCCGAATCGCGAGGTTTGAATCGGCCCGTCATAGGGCCTTTCATCGCCCGGCGCAGCTTAATCGGCCGCGGAATTTACCATCGCCCGCCGGGTGCTTCAACAGCAAGAGCCTCGATTGCCTCGAAGCAGCAGTTTGACTGCTTGACCGTGGGAGAAGAAGCAGGGAAGAGATAAGACTTTTTGCCTTCCAGCACAGTGAGGAGGTGTCTGGACATTCACTGTGATGGATGTTTGTGTTAAACTGTGTTAATTGGGTGTTTTGTTTTTTTGCTGTCATGACTGCATGGAATGAAATTTCATTCAAACGTTTGTTTGAATGACAATAAAGGAAATTCTATTCTATTCTTTCCAGAGATGCTGCCTGTCCCGCTGAGTTACTCCAGCATTTTGTGTCTATCTTAACTTTAATTCTATTCCAGGTTTTACCACTATGAGTTACAGGTGAAGCTCAAAGTGTGGCACCAAATACACCTTTGCTGAAATGACTGACCATTCATTGCTTTGATACATGAATATCAATTAATTTAGAACAGCAATAAATATCTGCTTAAGAAGGAACTGCAGATGCTGGAAAATCGAAGGTAGACAAAAATGCTGGAGAAACTCAGCGGGTGAGGCAGCATCTATGGAGCAAAGGAAATAGACAATGTTTTGGGCTAATGGAAGCTAGAATGTTTCCATCTATTTAGGAAGGGCAATATCGTGTTTTTCCCTTGTGCCACAGAAGACTGTGGAGGCCAAGTCAATAGATATATTTCAAAGGCAGAGATAGATAGATTCTTAATTAGTATGGGTATCAGGGGTTATGGTGAGAAGGCAGGAGAATGGGGTTAGGGGGAAGAGATAGGTCAGGCATGATTAAATGGCAGAGTAGATTTGATGGGTCGAATGGCCTAATTCTGCTCCTAATACTTATGAACTTATCTTTAATGATCTGGTTGTGTTTGTAATCACACAATTAGCATTCCAGTACCGGAGCCTTATACTGTACCTTTGAACGATGATGCAGGGAAGTGGATCTGCAGGTAATTTATTTGTCTTTAGATTTAGTTTAGAGATACAGCATGGAAACTGGCCCTTTGTCCCACCAAGTCCACCCTTTCAGAAGAAATGTGAAATCAACATCGACAATTGGGAGACCAATGCCAAGGACAGCAAACTCTGGTGAACCATCATCCAAGAAGGAACAGCGACCTTGGAAGCCAAGAGATGCGCAGAATGGGAAGAAAAGAGAAGAAAACGGAAAGAGAGGAAGCAACAACCAAAGCCCGATCTGCCATCTGGAACTACCTGTCCTGAATGCCAAAGAACTTTCAAAGCCAGGATTGGACTCATAAGCCACCTGAGAGTCCATAGAAACAACAGAATTTAGACCATCATTCTCGACCTCGAGGGATAGCCATGACGATATCTTCAAAAACTTCTAAGTGAAGTGTAATCTGCTCCTTTCTCAAAATATGTTTTTGTCCTAATATCACCCTAGATTTAGAACCTTCTTTAATTTTTCTTTCTAGCCATGAATATAAATGTCTTTCTTATTTTCTAGTGCAGATTGGAAAACGTCTTCAGGGAACTAATGATAATGTACAACAGAAGATGCCACCATTTAAGGAGATGCTGCCTGACCTGCTGAGTTACTCCAGCATCTTATGTCTATCTTTGGTATAAATCAGCATCTGCAGTTCCTTTTTATTACATGCCACCATTTGGCCCCGGTGTTCATGCTGGTCGAGCAGGTTAAGGTATAACATAATGTTCTCAACCAGAACACTTATTTTATCTCATTAATGGTTTTATCTCAAGAATACAGCTTTGATGGTGTCAAGAGAATCACATTATTCTTTCAACTTTCAAAGACCTTCAGTCTGATTAAATTGAAAGAAGGTCTTTGCAGTGGGAGTACATCATTAAGAACTGAGTGTGCTTTGTGGTAAGGCTTTTGATATATTTGTGGACCAGACACTACAATTGTGAGTTAGTCTTCAATGAAAGTCATTCTGAAACTCGCTGTGCACCAACTACATCCCTTTGCAAGCAGAACCACTAACAAGCCTATTGATGATGGTCTTCCTTGCTTGTCACCAAAGATCAGATGCAGATGAATATGCAACGTGGAACACAGCGATTATAACCCTCAACCAGAGACGCCACAGGGTAGGTTGGTGTGCAAACATGAAAGGACACATTACTGGAGTATCTGGGTAGAAATCCTCTGTTGTTGCTGTTTCTGCCGCACCTGACCAGTGAAGGCTTGAGTCCGAAGAGGGGACAGTGCTCTTCCATTGTGGCGCGGCTGGTAGTGCTGCTGCCGCACAGCGCCAGAGACTCGGGTTCGATCCTGACCTCGGGTGCTGTCTGTGTGGTGTTTACACGTTCTCCCTGCGAAAGCATGGGCTTCCTCCGGGTGCTCTGGTTTCCTCCGACATCCCTGCCGTGCGAGTTTCAAGGTTAATTGATCTCCGTAAATTGCCCCTCGTGTGTAGGCCTTGCATGCAACATAAATGCACAACATAGAAATATTGTGAACAGGTGATTGATGGTCAGCATGGAGTCGATGGACTGAAGATCCCATTTCGACACTGCATCTTTCAATCAATCAATCAATCAATCAATCCATAGAGTAAAGAAACAAAGAACGGTAGATGCCGGTTTATACCAAAGGTGGACACAAAGTGCTGGAGTAACAGCAGGTCAGGCAGAATATCTGGAGAAAAAAGACGGGTGACGTTTCAGCTCAGCCTTCTTCAGGCTGCAAGTAGATAAGATAAGATAAGATATACCTTTAATAATCCTTTGCAGGAAATTACAATGCCACGACAGCTTCAAGACAGACATAACACCACAAATAGCTTCCATACTTAACAAGTTAAAATACAAGTTAAAATACAAGTTAAAATACAATTAATTTTTTAAAAGTGCAGTTATTTATGCGCATTATATAACCTTATCGCAGCTGGTAAACAGGACTTCCTATGTCTCTCCGTTTTGCACATTGGTGCAATCAGTCTCTGACTGAAGCTGCTGCTCTTGCTCACCTTCAGGGCATGGAGTGGGTGAGTGGGGTTGGTCATTATAGAACCCAGTTTTTTCAGAGTTCTGGCCTCTGCCACCTGTAGGGGGTTAGATGTCAGTTAAAATTTACATAGAATATGTCTCTTGCTTTTTTTGTGTTTCTAAATGATCTCTAAACAGAAGTGTGTGGAATAATGTTGTCCCTGGCTTTTAGGTAATATATTCCAAAATGGCAAGTTACAGTCAGCAGCAAACATATTCTTCAAACAACGCCGACTGCTGTCATTCTGCATGTAAATTCTTATAATTGATGAGCTATTGTGGAAACATGAAAACTGTCAAAATATATTGGTGCTGAAATAGTTAAACCAACCTCGTCTGATAAATATCACTCACATTGTCTATGCCAGAGAATTGGATGCTTCTGTCAGGAAATTACCTGACACAAAGTGTAATTATGGTTATAAATCTGTCTGAACTATAAACCATCTGAAGACATTTTAATGGTTTAGTCAACAGAGAATATATCTTCACCTTGTGGTAGCCCCGAAGCCAGTTATCACAATCAATATTTGTCTTCAAGTTACCTTTAGAATCAGTGCTTCAACGCACGGAAGTATTTCTCATGTAGACTCTCGGACATTCCCTGGGTGTCAATAATATTGTGAAACATACACCGCGAATCAAACAGAAGGTTCATTTTCCTTTCTTACCTTCTCTATGGGTGGCATGGTAATGCAGCGGTAGGGTTGCTGCATCACAGCGTCAGAGACCCGGCTTCAATCTTGACTACGGGTGCTGTCTGTACGGAGTTTGTACGTTATCCCTGTGACCTCGTGTGTTTTCTCTGGGTGCTCCACTTTCCAAAGACGTGCAGGCTTGTAGGTTAATTGGCTTCTATAAGTTGTCCCTGGTGTGCTGGATAGAACTGGTGTGTGGGTGATTAGAGTCGTAGAGCGATGCAGTGTGGAAACAGGCCCTTCAGCCCAACTTGCCCACACCGGTCAACAATGTCCCAGCTACAATAGTCCCTCTTGCCTGCGCTTGGTCCATATCCCTCCAAACCGGTCCTATCCATGTTTCTGTTAACCTGTTTCTTAAACGATGGGATAGTCCCAGCCTCAACTACCTCCTCTGGCAGCTTGTTCCAAACACCCACCACCCTTTGTGTGAAAAAGTTATTCCTCAGATTCCTATTCAATCTTTTCCCCTTCACCTTGAACCTCTGTCTGGTTCTCGATTACCTACTCTGTGCAAAAGACTCTGTGCATCTACCCGATCTATGCCTCTCATGATTTTGTACACCTCTATAAGATCACCCCTCATCCTCCTGCGCTCCAAGGAATAGAGACCCAGCCTACTCAGCCTCTCCCTATAGCTCACACCCTCAAGTCCTGGCAACATCCTTGCAAATCTCCTCTGAACCCTTTCAAGCTTGACAATATCTTTCCTATAACATGGTGCCCAGAACTCAACACAATATTCTAAATGCGGTCTCACCAACATCTTTTTCAACCTCCCAACTTCTATGTGTGAGAAAGAACTGCAGATGCTGGATAAAATCGAAGGTAGTCACAAAATGCTGGAGTAACCCAAAACGTCACCCATTCCTTCTCTCCATAGATGCTGCCTCACCTGCTGAGTTACTCCAGCATTTTGTGTCTACCTCCCAATTTCTATACTTTATATACTCTGACTAATTGTTGATCGGCGTAGACTCAGTGGGCCGAAGAGCCTGTTTCCATACTGTATTCTGATCTAACCTAAGCCATGCAAGATGGTGACTCACATTTTCTCTGCAACGTCATCTCCTTGCTCCAGTCGTGGAGCTGAAGTATGTGTTCACCAGCAACAACTACCCTCCAAAACTGGGCGAAAGTGTTGTGGGAGATACTGCCAGGGTATTTACCCTGGTGAATGCTGAGTGCGGGCTCAGACACAAGTCTTTGCTCACTGCCTCCTTCCTCACCAGTAATCTCCTCCTCACTCATACTTCAGGTTAGGCTTGATCTCCATATCGTGAGCCTGACCCGGGAGTCCTGTCAATGTTCATGATCCTTTGCCATTCCACACATCTGGGCCACTATCCCATTCCTAGTTGCAGGCACCACGTTCGTTCAGCAGAACTACATCAGTCGTCAGGTCCAATGGTGCAACGGAGCTTTATTTCTCACATGTGCAACTGCAGAGTGAAATTATTTTTGCCTATTCACACACGCAGATGTTTTGGATCCATTTCCAAAGTACAATGTCCTGTCGGCTCGGTCTACTGGAGTGGCTCCTGATCCAGGTAAGCCCCAGGCTCCTGCAGGGCCTCCCTCCATCGCCCTCGATCAGATTAGCCCGTGAACAGATGTCCCTCTCCTCGTCGGGCCGTCTGTGAGTCCTGGGGGCACCTGGGCAGCTGGCGGTGAAGGCACTGGAGGCATAGCCTGGTTCACCCTCCCGCTCCCCGCATCCGACATCTCCAGCGGCTCCCACCCAGTACCGCAGTCCGCCAAGACTCTGGGTGGCTTTGTTCTCCGTGTGACTGCGTGGACTTACTCTCGCGTCCCAAAGACATAATGGCTGGTTGCATATGTTGGCTACCGTGAGCTACTCCAAGGGCCGAGAGAGTAGTTCCATCCTTGCAACTCCACCACCTTATTTCTCTTCCATCTATTCTCTCTCACATGTCCATGAGAATCGGGGGATGCTCATGGACACGTAAGAGGATAGATAGAGGGGAACTAAGGTGGCGAAGTGGAACGGATGGGATTACTCTCTCAGCACAGATCTGATGGACTGTCACAGTTGTAAAGATATGAGAACATACTCACGTGCCCGACCTTCAGCTCGCCACACATTTAACCGCATTCCCGACACATGCATATGTCCACATACTTGACCATGCTCCTGACCCCTGCCTCTGGCCACACATATACAGTAACCACATTCCCAGCCTATTTCTGGCCTCTGCTGTATTAGAAGCTACATTACTAACCAGTCTGAAGAAGGGTCTCGACCCGAAACGTCTCCCATTCCTTCTCTCCAGAGACGCTGCCTGTCCCGCTGAGTTACTCCAGCATTTTGTGTCTATCTTCAGTCAACAACAGAGCAAATCTCAGTGAGACTGGTGTCGGACAAGGTTGAGTCCCATTGTCCCAAGACAGTTGCAGTGGAGTTTGTATGTACTTCCAGTGATCCCATGGGTTTCCTCCAGGTGCTCTGGTTTTTTCCCATATCACAAAGATATGCAGTTTTGGAGGTTAATTGACCTCCGTAAATTGTCCCTAATGGGATACTGCCTGACCTGCTGAGTGTTTTTTTCGTTTCTGCTTTAATTGTTCAATGTGAATCTAATCTAAAACCAAGCCCAGTATAGTACGGACGAGTAGCTATAGTTTAATTTTTAGTTCAGTTTAGAAATACAACGTGGAAACAGGCCGTTTGGCCCATTGAGTCCGTGCCGACCAGCGATCACCGGTACAATCATTCAATCCTACACACTGGGGGAAATTTACAGAAACCAATCAACCTGCAAACCTGCACATCTTTTGGATGTGGGAGGAAACCGGAGAGGAAACCCACGCAATCACAGGGAGAACGTGCAAACTCCACACATGCAGCACCCAAGGTCAGGATCGAACCTGGGACTCTGGTGCTGTGAGACAGCAGCTTTATCAGCTGCACCACTGTGCAACCCTTCATAATCACTTCACAATCATGTGACGTTTGCTGATTGTAAGAATCAGCAACAAAGCACGCAGGTTGTGATCCAGAGTAAGCTGGAAGTGCTATCACACCAATATCAAATGGACTCATGGAGTTTACTCTGCTGCATCCCTCTCTCCAGACACAAACAACCACCCTTCCCTTGCCAGACTTTGTCCTGCCCCATCCCTCTTTTCCAGCTTTATTCCCCCTCCTGCAATCATTCTGAAGAAGGGTCCCAACCCGAAACATTATTTGTCCATTCTCTCCACAGATACTGCCTGACCCACTGAGTTCTTCCTGCACTTTATGTGTTCAGCTAAGCACCACGATCCTTGAACTGCAGATGCTGGTTTACAAAAAAGATACAAAGCGCTGGAGTAACTCAGGCAGCATATCTGGAGAACATTGATTGGCAATGTTTCTGGGAGGGGGAAGGTGGTGGGGGGGGGGGGGGGAGATCAATCCTGGCAAGTAATAGGTGAGTGGGGAGGTTTGCAGATGGTTGGACAAATGCCAGAGATGTAAAAACAAGAGAGAATGAGACAAGGAGGTAAGGATTGAAGAGGCATGAAATGTGAAGCTAGAGGAAGGAATTTAGGTTGAAGAGGATGGGGGAGAAGGGGAAAGGGAGAAATGGGTGTACATGGGAGTACAGGGAAGGGAGGGGGGAAAAGAGAGTCCTGACCTGAAATATCGCCTATCACTGTTCTCCGGAGATTTTACTGAGCTAATTAGCCTACAATCCTGTAAGTCTTTTGAGTGTGGGAGGAAACTGAAGATCTCGGAGAAAACCCACACAGGTCACAGGGGGGGGGAACGCACAAACTCCGTACAGACAGCACCCGGAGTCAGGATCGAAACCGGGTCTCTGGTGCCGTGAGGCAGCAACTCTACCGCTGTGCCACCGAGCCGCCCCAGTCACTCCAGTGCTTTGTGCCTTTCCATACTGTGTGCTGCTCCAAGCAAGCATGTGTGGACAGGCCAGCGACAGTGACCAGAGGCACACATCCAGTGCATTTCAGTCATATAAAGAAAAAAAACTCTCGGTCTGTGACAGTGAAAAGCTGTACGACTGGCAGCTAAAACCTGAGCTATATTTTCATGGCATGAATTTATTGCAGTATGTATTATTTTGGGGGGTATCCAGATACAACACAGATAGTACTTGGCGCAAAACTCGTTTTTCTTTGTCGCCGTTCTTTTGAACAAGCACGTTTTGTTTTTATTTCTTCAGCTGGCTGAAGAGTTAGCTTGTCAGATGCACAGCTTAAAATCAACTCAGGCAACCCCCGGGGCCATTCTCAATGGAACCCCCTGGTTTTGTGGCTATGATTCCAAACGCACCATTGTTACATTCTTCCAGTGACTGGTCATCACCAATGGTTTCCCCGTGTCGCTACATTTCTGCAGGGGCTGGACTGTTTCCCTCAAGTTTATCTTTGAAGTGGTGAGGAAGGGAGTCGGCATGCTTGCCTTCATCGGTCGGGGAACTCAGCCCAAGAGTTGGGCCTTGAGCTGATGTGATGTTTCTACTCGTAGGAAGGCGTAGTGCAATGGAAACATCATTCAGAATAACGGTCGCCCATAGGGCAGCACAGTGGTGCAACGGTAGAGTGGCTGCCTCACAGGCTCAGAGATCAGGGTTCGATCCTGACTACGGGTGCTGTCTCTATGGAGTTTATACTTGGCGTGACTGCCTTCATCGTTCAGGGTACTGAGTTCTCCGGAGATGCTGCCTGTCCTGCTGAGTTACTCCCGCATTTTGTGTCTATCTTCATTGTAAACCAGCATCTGCAGTTCCTTCCTACACAGGAAAACACCGTTGTTTAGTCTAACTTGGCATCTGGCCTCCTGTATCTGGTTTGGAAACAAAATGTATTTCACCAACAGGTTTAGAAAAATCGCTCTGTAATGATCGAGCATTAGATTTCCATTTCCTGCTGTGGCCCCCACCAGACGAGAGTCAAGAGTGTTTTATTGTCATATGTTCCAGATAGAACAATGACATTCTTATGGCCCTGTCCCACTTTCCCGAGTTACTAACGAACTCTCCCGAGTTTTCCCCTTGATTCGAACTCGGGGAATGTCGGGGAATGTCCGTAGTGAGTCCGTAAGAGGCCGTAGGAGTCCGTAGATGTTTCGTAGAGGCTCGTAATGCCAGCCGTAGGAACTCGGGGCATCAGGTAAGTCGGAAAAATGTCC
Source organism: Malacoraja senta (assembly GCA_038087875.1). NCBI lineage: Eukaryota > Metazoa > Chordata > Chondrichthyes > Rajiformes > Rajidae > Malacoraja > Malacoraja senta. Next base: position 24,883,076 of record CM075986.1, on the reverse strand, counting down.
ATGAGTAAAAAAAATAGCCCCGAGTACCTATGAATGGCTATTACCGTAATTATCCGAGTTCGAATCAAGGGGAAAACTCGGGAGAGTTCGTGAGTAACTCGGGAAAGTGGGACAGGGCCTTAACTTGCTGCAGCACAACACAATATGTAAACATAGTACACTGTAAACAATATGATAAACAAGAGAAAAAAAAGTTCAGTGTGTATATATACACATATTCACAAGTACACATATATACACCACATACACACACACATACGTACACACAAAAACAAATTATAGTGGTGCAATAACAATAATAATAATAGTCTATTGAAGTTCAGAGCTTATTTGAGGTTGTAGTGTTTAATAGCCTGATGGTTGTCGGGAAGAAACTGATCCTGAACCTGGACGTTAGAGTTTTCAGGCTCCTGTACCTTCTTCCCGATGGCAGAGGTGAAATGAGTGTGTGGCCAGGATGGTGTGGGTCTCTGATGATGCTGGCTGCCTTTTTGAGTCAGCGTTTCCGATAATTCCCTTCGATGGTGGTGAGGTCAGAGCCAGTGATGGACTGGGCAGTGTTCACAACTTTTTGCAATAGACAACAGACAATACGGGCAGGAGTAGGCCATTCGGCCCTTCGAGCCAGCACCGCAATTCAATGTGATCATGGCAGATCTTCCACAATCAGTACCCCATTCCTGCCTTCTCCCCATATCCCTTGACTCAGCTATCTTTAAGAGTTCTATCTAACTCTCTCTTGAAAGTATCCAGAGATCCGGCCTCCACCGCCCTCTGAGGCAGAGAATTCCACAGACTGTGTGAAAAAGTATTTCCTCATCTCCTTTTTAAATAGCTTACCCCTTATTCTTAAACTGTGGCCCCTTGTTCAGGACTCCCTCAACATCGGGAACATGTTTCCTGCCTCTAGCGTGTCCAAACCCTTAATAATCTTACATGTTTCAATAAGATATCCTCTCATCCTTCTAAATTCCAGAGTACACAAGCCCAGCCGCTCCATTCTATCAACATTTGACAGTCCTGCCATCCCAGGAATTAACCTGGTAAACCTACGCTGCACTCCCTCAATAGATCTCACTGTACCTTGCAAGAGGGTATATGTAACCTCCCTCCCCTTTCTGCAAATGAATGGGCCAGCTGAGTTGCTGTGTGACTACCTGCACTATTTTATTTTCCATAAAGACTTGTATGGAAAAAATGGATCTCACTGTACCTTGGTACACGTGATAATAAAGGAACCATTGAACCATCAGGGTGAATCTTGATGCTGGATAATGGAGAATTCAGTAGCCCTGGGGTGCAGAATGGTGGTGATGTTAATGGCATGGAAAGTCTTGCAGACAATGCTGTTTCTTTCAATGTGGCACAGTACCATTTGGCTATTCCCGGATGGAATGTAATAGTGCTGATTTGTTGGTTGAACCATGCCGTTCCAATACAATTGACATTGGGTCACAGGTTGCACATATGCAACGATGCAATGTCCATGTCTGGCACATGTGGAATGACAGCAATCCCATGCAGCGCTCCTTCAGTGCAGCCTGAGAATTAGGTGGGATTTTCTGAGTTGCTTGTGCCAGGTTCTTGTAGCAGCAAACCCTCTGCCCTCCCCAACACTCAGTCCCCCGGTGACCTCTTACACTGGTGCTGCAGACATCTTCCCATCTCGCCTCCAGTTGCAGGTCCATTCCTCCCTTACAAACTTCCCCACCCTACCCTCTGTCTGTCAACAACCTGAGACCGACCTCACTGCAAAACGGCAGTGAGAGCAGAGGAAGAATCATACAGAATAGCAATGTTATCGAGGACAGTCAAAAGCTGTGATCGAGGACAGTCAAAAGCCCATGACTTTCTTAAAAATTAAGAGAACTGAAAGAAATTTTCAGTTATCGTAGATTGAAGTATTCTGAAACAAATATGAAACAATCTTACTTGGATGACCTGAAATTAAAGCATATAATTAGTTAGTTACCCAATTGTAGCTAATTACAAAATTCAATTACTAGATCTAAACATCTATCCATTTCTTAAGAAAAGATTAACATTTTTAAATAGCCTAAGTGTCCAAATAACATTCACACAAGAATTCACAATATAACATGATTTTTAAATCTCATTGTCATGAATTTATAGGCCAAATGGAAGGAATTGAGTGTTTAATTCCCGTAAATTAATGGCCATTTAAATCATCTTGCGAGTGGGATTTTGTGGAACGCGATCGTTTGGAACGTTGCGGTTGCAGTGAATTTAGACCCCATATCGGCAGGTAAAATACTGCCGGTTCGTATATTTACATAATCACCTTTTCACAACGTAAAATTTGGATTAAAGGCATCCTAAGAAGCACGTTTATATGTAAAATAAACGTCTTTCCTTTACCTGCCCCGTGCGTGAAATCCGTCCCCGTTGTCGGCGTTCACGGCATTAGAAGCTGATTTTCATTTTACTCCAGCGCTGAAATGGTCCAGCGATTTAAAAAAAAATATTCACAGAACGGCCGTCGGAACAAATCTTCAGCAAATCCTTGCACCCCGAGAAAATATATCGATGACAGGTAGGAGAAAAAAACGCATTATAACCCCGCCCCCCCCTCAAAGGCGCCAAAGTCGCGCACACGGCCAGTGACAGAACTGCAGTGCCGCTGAAGGTAAGTTTTGTAACATCCCTATACAGAACGGAAACAGGTCCTTCAGTCCACTAACCACGTGCCAACCAGTCAGCACCCATTTCCACTAATCCTAATGTGTTGGAAGGAACTGCAGATGCTGGTTTACACCGAAGATAGACACTAAAAGCTGGAGTAACTCAGTCTGAACGAGGGTCTCAACCCGAAACATCACTCGTTCCTTTTCTCCTGAGATGCTGTCTGACCCGCTGAGTTACTCCAGCTTTTTGTGTCTATCTACTAATCCTATTTTCTCTCTTATGCACTGACACAACTTACAGAAGGAGATAACAAGAGCCTTTGGGAGAATGTGCAAACTACACACATATAACACAGTCAGGATCGAACCTGTGAGGGACAGGCTCAACTAACTGTGCCATTGTGCCACCTTGTGTAAGTTTCCAAGCATAATGTGTATTAGTCATACAGCATAGAAACAGGCCCTTTGTCCCAACTTGCCCCTGCCCACCAAGATGCCCCATCTACACTAGTGCCACCTGTCCCTCTAAACCATTCCTGTCCATGTATTACATAATTCCTGGTGCCTTAATCCTCGCGTGCTAGAATCGTGCTTCTGCATGGGAGATATTGGCACTAAACCATTTTAAACATGTTTCACTGTGCAAAGAAAATCATAGCCCTTTATTTGTGAATGAACAAAACAAAGGAAAAGCTAATGGAAATTCATGGTTATTGAAATAACAATTCCACAAGAAAAATCAATTTCTGACAATTTCCCAAAATGTAATTTTAAAGAAGAAAAACGTTAATGTACAGGCAGAGGTAATCCAAGATATGAATCTGCTTTAAGTTAGCACCTAAACAGATAACTCGGATCTGTATGACGGCTTCTGACAATCAAATGATGCTTAATGGAAATCTTAAAGTGAAGTAATAACATGCACTCTTGACATGAGCCGACACATTATAAAAGCATTCGCTATCCTGATCAGTGGTTTGCGGATGACACGAAGCTGGGGGGCGGTGTTAGCTGTGAGGAGGATGCTAGGAGGCTGCAAGGTGACTTGGATAGGTTGGGTGAGTGGGCAAATGCATGGCAGATGCAGTATAATGTGGATAAATGAGAGGTTATCCACTTTGGTGGCAAAAACAGGAAAGTAGACTATTATCTGAATGGTGGCCGATTAGGAAAAGGGGAGATGCAACGAGACCTGGGTGTTCATGGTACACCAGTCATTGAAAGTAGGCATGCAGGTGCAGCAGGCAGTGAAGAAAGCGAATGGTATGTTAGCATTCATAGCAAAAGGATTTGAGTATAAGAGCAAGGAGGTTCTACTGCAGTTGTACAGGGTCTTGGTGAGACCACACCTGGAGTATTGCGTACAGTTTTGGTCTCCTAATCTGAGGAAATACATTCTTGCCATAGAGGGAGTACAGAGAAGGTTCACCAGACTGATTCCTGGGATGGCAGGACTTTCATATGAAGAAAGACTGGATAGACTCGGCTTGTACTCGCTAGAATTTAGAAGATTGAGAGGGGATCTTATAGAAACTTATAACATTCTTAAGGGGTTGGACAGGCTAGATGCAGGAAGATTGTTCCCGATGTTGGGGAAGTCCAGAACAAGGGGTCACAGTTTAAGGATAAGGGGGAAGTCTTTTAGGACCGAGATGAGAAAATCATTTTTTACACAGAGAGTGGTGAATCTGTGGAATTCTCTGCCACAGAAGGTAGTTGAGGCCAGTTCATTGGCTATATTTAAGAGGGAGTTAGATGTGGCCCTTGTGGCTAAAGGGATCAGGGTGTATGGAGAGAAGGCAGGTACAGGATACTGAGTTGGATGATCAGCCATGATCATATTGAATGGCGGTGCAGGCTCGAAGGGCCGAATGGCCTACTCCTGCACCTATTTGCTATGTTTCTATGTTTCTATCACTATTTTCTAAAAACCAACATTATTTTATCACAGAGGCAATGAAGCTTTACATGAATGTCACAGTATTAATATTCTTCAAGGGCATTTGCAGTGAAATGGCAAAATCAGACAGATGATTCCATCTATCAAAAAGCTCGTAAAGCATTCTGCATTATTTGGAAGGTACACAAAAATGCTGGAGAAACTCAGCGGGTGCAGCAGCATCTATGGAGCGAAGGAAATAGGTAACGTTTCGGGCCGAAACCCTTTAACACTGCATTATTTGATATTGTCTTCACTTGTCTCAGGATAAAAGGACGTACATTTGGGAAGGAGATGAGGAGGAATTACTTTCGTCAGAGGGTGGTGAATCTGTGGGATTCATTGCCACAGACGGCTGTGGAGCCAAAGTCATTGGGTATTTTTAAAGTGGAGATTGACAGATTCTTGATTAGTACAGGTGTCAAAGGTTAAGGGAAGAAGGCAGGAGAATGGGGTTGAGAGGGAAAGATAGATCAGCCATGATTGAATGGTGGAGTAGGTGGAGTAGCTTATGAACATATGGTCTGATCAAGTAGATTAAAAAAGTTGAAAGAATTTCATTGAGATCTGGTTCAACTATTTCTTCTGGCGCTTGAATCAAGAACAATAATCAATAATATAGAAACATAGAAAGTAGTGCAGGAGGAGGCCATTCGGCCCTTCGAGCCAACACCGCCATTCATTGTGATCATGGCTGATCGTCCCCAATCAATAACCCGTGCCTGCCTTCTCCCCATATCCCTTGATTCCACTAGCCCCTAGAGCTCTATCTAACGCCCCTGGAGCTCTATCTAACCCGAAAGATAAGCAGGAAATTCTGTAAATACTACACAGGCCCAATAGAAAAAGAGAGAGAGATGAGAATTAGTCCATTCAGAAGCAAAAGCACGTATTCTCTCATACAAAACCAGTTGAAGCTTAAAAATCATTCCCTCGAATATGATTGATTGATCCTTGTTGGTAAAAGGTATCAAGGGATATGAAGCAAAGGCAAGTGGTGCCACTGGGGTACAGAGCGACCATGATTTCATTAAATGGTGGAACGGACTTGAGGGAAAGAGTAGCCACTCCTATTCCTTTACGTTCCATTATGCTTGCTACAATCATAGAACATGGAAACATACAGCACAAGAACAAGCCTTTTGGCCCAAAATGGCTGTGCCAAACATGACCATCTTTCATCTACCTGTGCATAATCCACATCCCACCATTCTCTGCATATCCAACAGTCTCTTAAATGCCACAATCATATCTGCTAACTGCCCTCCAAAGCCCACCACAGTTCCACTGTCTGAGTTGTTCAGCTTCAGCTGGCCCAGTGTTACTTGCCCACTCCCAGCACTCCACCCAGGTTCTCGCTCCATTTTAAAATCGTTTCCACTCTTCTGACACTCCTCCACCCCCCCAACTCTTTGTTGCCAAGACTTTTCACCCTCTCCATGTGGTTACATCTGCTCATCACACATTCACACATTCACACACACACACCAGCCACTTGGGTTCCCTCTCCCTTGCTCCACATTTTCCATTCCCTCCATCACCTGGTCCCATCTAATAATAATAATAATGGATGGGATTTATATAGCGCCTTTCTAATACTCAAGGCACTTTACATCGCATTATTCATTCACTCCTCAGTCACACTGGGTGGTGGTGAGCTACTTCTGTAGCCACAGCTGCCCTGGGGCAGACTGACGGAAGCGTGGCTGCTAATCTGCGCCTACGGCCCCTCCGACCACCACCAATCACTCACACACACTCACACACATTCACACACATTCACACGCAGGCAAAGGTGGGTGAAGTGTTTTGCCCAAGGACACAACGACAGTATGCACTCCAAGCGGGATTCGAACCGGCTACCTTCCGGTTGCCAGCCGAACACTTAGCCCATTGCGCCATCTGGTCCCACCTATACCAACCCTTCTCTGCCTCCTCCCTCCCTCTCACTTCTATATCCTGGCTATCTTCCTCTCAGTCCTGATGCAGGGTCTTGGCCAAATAAATCATCGACCATCCTTTTGCCTCCACAGAACATGGTTGACCCACTGGGTTCTTCCAGCGGCTTGTGTTTTGCTTTCAGATACGAGGATGTTGCCAGGACTCAAGAGCCTGCGCTCTAGGGAGAGGTTGAGCAGGAGTGCAGGAGGACGAGGGGCGATTTTATAGAAATATACAACATCGTGAGAGGAATAGATTGGGTAAACGCACAGAGTCTCGTGCCCAGAGTAGGGGCAACAAGAACCAGAGGACATAGGTTTAAGGTGAAAGAGTGAAAGATGTAATGAGAACCTGAGGGGTAACCTTTTTACACAAAAGGTGGTGGGTATATGGAACGAACTGCTGGAGGAGGTAGTTGAGGCAGGTACAATTGCAACGTTTAAGAGACATTTAGATAGCTACATGGATAGTATAGGTTTAGAGGGATATGAGCCAAATGCAGGCAGTGTAGATGGGACTTGTTGGCCAGTGTGGCTAAGTTGGACAATTGGGCTTGTTTCCACGCTGTATGTATAACTATATCATTGTGACTCTATGATCTATGACTCAGATTCCATTACCTGCTGTCCCTTGTTCCTCATGGTCTGAGAGTGTTCCTGACTTGACTTTGAGAGTAGAGTGACCCAGGTCTATGTTGAGGAAGGGCAGTCTGCACAAGTGTTATTCCTTCTCTAATCCAGGGGGGTGCAAACTGAAGGGTTCCACTGTGTGAAGGAATTACAACAGGAAATGCTGGTGATACTCAACTTACCAGGCAGCATCCATGCAGAGGGAAACGGAGTTAACATTGAAGTAGAATGCTGAATGAGAAGCTACAATATTTGTAATTAAAAGACATTTGGACAGGTACATGGACAGGAAAAGTTTAGAGGCATATGGGCCAAACACGAGCAGGTGGGACTAATGTTGATGGAGGAGTTTGGTCGGCATAGATCAGTTGGGCCGAAGGGCCTGTTTCCGTACTATATGATTCAATGACTCTAAGTTACAATATCACAGAATTGTCATGCTACAGATATTCTATGTCATTTCATAGTAGCGGCACATTGGCGCAGTGGTGCTGCTGCCTCACAGCGCCAGAGTCCCGGGTTCAATCCCAACCTCGGGTTCTGACTGTGTGGAGCTTGCATGGATGATTGCACAGAGTTCCTCCTGATGTTCCAGCTTCCTCCCACATCCCAAAGGTACGTGGGTTTGTCGGTTAACTGACCTCTGTAAAATTGCCCCAACTGTGTAGGGACTGGATGTGAAAGTGGGATAGCATAGAACTAGTGTGAACAGGTGATCAATAGTCGGCATGAACTCAATGGGCCAAAGGGCCTGATTCCATGCTGTTTCCTTCAATCAATCAATTCAATCAATGAAAGATAGACACAAAATGCTGAAGTAAAGGGCCTGTCCCACGGGCAGGCGATTCCAGGCGGTAAGCGCGGCGTAGCAGGAAGTGGGGACCACGCGGTTGCCGCGCGGGTGCCACCGTACGGCCGGTCCCACGAGCATGCGGCAAGCGCAACCTAACCGGAAGCGGTTGCCGCGCAGAGGCCGAGTGTTTACCGTACAGCCTGTCCCACGAGCATGCGAATGCATGCGGCGAGCGCGGCGTCGGATGATGACGTCATCGCGCAACGCAACGCGCTAGCCTACTCCGTCAAGACGGTGCGCGGCGTCCAGGCGGTGCTCGCGGCGTCGAGGCAGCAGCGGGGCGGCAGGCCGTTGCCGCACCGGTTTTTGGACAGTGTCAGTTTTTCTGAGCCCCGCGCGGTGTCGGAACCAACCACATACGGCTCCGGCAATCTGCGTGGGACCGACCCCGCGGCCCCCGCGCGGTCCCCACTTCCTGCTACGCCGCGCTTACCGCCTGGAATCGCCTGCCCGTGGGACAGGCCCTTAACTCAGTGGGTCAGGCAGCATCCCTGGAAAAAAGGAATAGGTGACATTTAAGGTCGTGACCCTTCCACAGTCTGAAGAAGGATCTCTTCCCAAAGCTTCACCTATTCCTTCTCTCCAGAGATGCTGCCTGACCTGCTGAGTTACTCCAGCATTTTATGTCTATCTTCGGTGTAAACCAGCATCTGCAGTTCCTTCCCACACAATTCAATCAATCAACATTCCCTTAAGCTCAGGACCTCTGCAACAGCTACCACGAGTTGACATCCAGTTACCTGCTGTCAAAACACTCCCCTCCTTTAAATTGTCAGGAATGCCGATTAGGTGAGTTGTCCACCAACCACAACACTATCAATGTTGTGGTAACAAGGGCCTGGGGCCAAGTTTACTTTCCTTTGACTCTAGCGTGATCAGGCCCATGGATACAGGCGTGGGGCCTGAGCCCACACCTACTGTTCCACAAACGCGCATTCTCACATCAACACGGAAATTTGACAGAGATCAAAGAAGCTTGATGGCACGTGACGCTGTGGACGAGACTGACGGAGCTCATTTGGGTGAATTAAGTCACGGGATAATTATGAAAATCCTGACAAAAGCTGAGAGAGGCACAGATAACACTGATATATAAGCAGCTTATTTAGTTGAAACTGTGCTCGCAGAAGTGCACAATTAGCAAGCCTCAAGCAGGATAAGAGATAAAAAGTGATGTTTTTGTCTACGCACAGCAGAGGATATGTGCAGTAGACTTCATAATCGCAATACATCCACATGAATATCAAGTAAATGATGAAAAAGAAAGATAAATCTCCATGTAGGTACTTAAATATTTTACTGCAGATGTTGCTCTCTACTCCTGGCCTATCCAAATGTCAGCTGGAAATGGCTGTTCTGGCCTGAATAATGCAGGTCGTATTGTAGGATTGATTTCTTGGAATTACCACAGGGGATGAAGGAGACAGTGCACGGACCTTTATGTTTTACAAAATAGAGGCACTTCCCTTGGGAGACTGAATAAATTAAAGTGGCTGCAATGGAAGAGAAATTGTTGAGAGATACGACGTAGAAACAGATCCTTTGACCCACATTCCGTGCCGATCGGCAAGCACCCATAGTCCAGCACTATCCTACACACTTGGAATAATTTACAGAAGCCAATTAACCTGCAAACCTGAAAATAGACACAAAATGCTAGAGTAACTCAGCAGGACAGGCAGCATCTCTGGATAGGAGGAATGGGTGACGTTTCAGGTCGAGACTCTCCTTCAGAAGTCACCCATTCCTTCTCTCCAAAGATGCTGCCTGTCCCGCTGAGTTACTCTAGCATTTTGTGTCTATCTTCAGTGTAAACTAGCATCTGCAGTTCCTTCCTACAACCTACCAACCTGCCCGTCTTTGGAAAGTGGGAGGAAACCAGAGAACTCAGAGGAAGCCCATGGGGTCATGGTGCAAATGTACACACTCAGTACAGACAGCAGCCGTAGTCAGGATTGAACCCAGGTCTCTGACGCTGTAAGGCAGCAACTCTACCACCTTAAAACACTGTGTTCATGGTCTGTTGGGAACAGGAATGAGCGATTAAGAAACCTTCATTTGTTTCGTAATTTTATGTTCTGCGAGTAAATTTGAAGGTAATGTCCCTGGTGCAGTCTGCTACTAATCTAGTGATGACACTATTCTCAGCATCATTTATGGCCACTTGCTAAGCTGGAAACCCCCTTTTTCTGCGACCTTCCTCCATCAGAATCATGTGGATTAAATTATTTTAAGACACAAAGATAGGAAAAGGTTAACTTTAAAGCAAATGTAGACCAAATTAGGACATAAAGTGATGGAGTAACTCAGCAGCTCAGGCAGCATCTCTGGAAAACAAGGATAGGGAATGTTTTTGGTTAGGACCCTTCTTGAAATCTGGTGTCTATTGGTACAAGGAATATTAGAAATTGAGTTCCCTCTGACACTTCTATATCTGAGAGTCATTATTTATCATATAAATATGAAGTAGTCTGATGGAAACACAACCTACAATATTTTTTGTAAACCAGTATCTGTAGTTCCTTGTGTCTGCATTTAGTCCGAATTAAACTTTACAATCAATAACATTTATCGCATACATTATTTGTAAGTTTAACATAAAGTATATTAATATTCTTTAAGTTAAGCTTTAAAAATAATGCTTGTGATAAATGATATTTGAATTGAATTGAATTGAATACATTTTATTAGCCAAGTATGTATACATACAAGGAATTAGCCTTGGTGCTTTGCTCGCAAGTAACAACACGATATACAGTAAACACTTAAGAATAAACTATTATAATTTAAACATGTGAAGAATGAAATAAAATACCAGAGCAAAAGGAGGCTACAGACTTTTGGCTGTTGAGTAGAGTTACTGCTCGTGCTTATGTCTGGCTGTGGCAGCTTTGACAGTCCGGAGTCGCCTTCCAGAGCGAAGTGCTTCAAAGAATTTGTGGCCAGGGTGAGAGGGGTCAGAGATGATCTTACCCGCTCGCTTCCTGGCCCTTGCAGTGTACAGTTCGTCGATGGGGGGAAAGGTTGCAGCCAATAACCTTCTCGGCTGATTGTAAAGTTGAATTTGCACAATCCTCATGCAGAGATGTAACACATACAAATATCTGACTGAATAGATTTAAATTCACTGAAAATGCAGAGGTATAGTATGATCCTGATGCATTTTCAGTAAATTTAAATATATTCGATCATATATTTGGAAGTGTTACATCTCTGCATGTGTGAATAAGACATTACTTTAATCACTGATCCATAATATAGCGAGTCAATCAAACCACTGTATTTATATGATAAATACTATCTCTGTGGTATAGAAATATCAGAGGGAACACACGTTCTAACATGCCTCGTACAGATAGACACCAGGTCTCAGGGCAATGAGCTCTGACAAAACTATAAACATGTAGCAATAATATTGTCAAAGAATTCTCTTCTCCTGCTCAGGCTGAGTATTATCAGAAATATTGCAAATGGAGCACAAGAATATAAAGATAGGAGTGGGGGCCGGAGACGGGTGAGGGCCATTTGTGCCTGAAGGCCGACTCATCGTTTGATAAGACGAAGGCTGGTTGGAGGGGGTCGGGGCAAGAGCAAGAGATCATGGGTGTAACGGGGCCTTGCAGGGTGTGGGAGAGTGGGAGAGTGTTGCTGATGCTTGTCTGGAAATCAATGTCATGCACAGAAGATCGTGGGATAGGTATGTGACTAATGAGTAAAGTTTAGGGCACATGATTGTATTTCTTAGACTTTATAGTTGGCACAGGAACAAATGCGGCCCATGTCTGAAGAAGGGTCTCAACCCGAATATTCGCCCATTCCTTCTCTCAGAGATGCTGCCTGTCCCGCTGAGTTTATCCAGCTTATTGTGTCTATCTTTAGTCAGGACTATATGAACATTATAGCTTATGAGGGGGAGCTTTTGGTCGTTGGCTCCTCCAGAATTTATGCACATCTATAATATTAGTGTCCAGAAATTCAGATTTGCAATATTTTTCTCCTGAACATTTTTCAAGATGTGCCTGGAATGGCTATGTATTACTAGTGATATACTGGGCTGGGAGTTACTGATATATGCTTATTTCTTTCCCATAGCCGTGGGCTTACCACCCACATGGCACCATGTTCCCACCCACTGTTTGATTGTAGCACAGCCATTTGGGGCAACGGAGACCAATGGTCCTCCAGTTGTCTTAGTAACTTCCATCCAAAGATGTACCACACGTCCTCCTAGTAGCAGTGTAGCGGTGCTCTAAAGGAGTGTCAGCCAGAATATAATACCCAGATCTTTTATTCTCATGACTGTCAGTGATAACATAGTGGGTCTCTGAGTGACATGCAAACCAGTGTCCTGTTGCCCATTAGACTGGAGAACTTGCTCTCCAAACCCCATCACTCTCTCCAAAGGAAAAGCTCAGAAATCTAGTGATGATTTTACCACCAAGCTGAAAGTCACATAATCACTGGGTGGTCTTATTTCTAAAGGCAAACATAATTTCCAAAAGCTTTAATAGGAATCCGAGGGGTAAGTGGAGGGTGTATGGAACGAGCTGCCACAGGAGGTAGTTGAGATAGGGACTATCCCAACATTTAAGAAACAGTTAGACAGGTACATGGATAGGACAGGTTTGGAGGGATTTGGACCAAATGCAGGCAGGTGGGACTAGTGCAGATGGGACATGTTGGCCGGTATGGGCAAGTTGGGCAGATGGGCCTGTTTGCACACTGTATCACTATGACTCTATGACTCTAATCAAAGGAACCTGATGAATTTGTTTTTTTGTTTTAAATTTAAATATAGTGAATTGTTATAATTAGGAACGGACAGGTTGAAAAGTTGTGGAAATCAACCTGGTCTTAATTTGCAGAAGGGAGTTGGAGACCTTGAAATAGTTGCAAACCTTCTGGTAAAAGACAAGCAACTTCTTTCTCTGCCACGTTTTAGAGATACAGCGAGGAAACAGGCCCTTCGGCCCAACGAGTCCATAGAAACATAGAAACATAGAAAATATGTGCAGGAGGAGGCCATTCGGCCCTTCGACCCAGCACCACCATTCATTGCGATCATGGCTGATCATCCCCAATCAATAGCCCGTGCCTGCCTTCTCCCTATATCCCTTGATTCCACTAGCCCCTAGAGCTCTATCTAACTCTCTCTTAAGTCCATCCAGTGATGTGGCCTCCACTGCCCTCTGTGGCAGGGAATTCCACAAATTCACAACTCTCCAGGTGAAAACGTTTTTTCTCACCTCAATCTTAAATGGCCTCTCCTTTATTCTAAGACTGTGGCCCCTGGTTCTGGACTCGCCCAACATTGGGAACATTTTTCCTGCATCTAGCTTGTCCAGTCCTTTTATAATTTTATATGTTTCTAGAAGATCCCCCCTCATCCTTCTAAACTCCAGTCCACATTGACCAGCGATCCCCGCCCATTAACACTACCCTACACACACCTGGGACAATCTTACAATTATACCAAGCCAATTAACCTACAAACCTGTACGTCTTTGGAGTGTGGGAGGAAACCGAAGATCTCGGAGAAAACCCACGCGGTCACGGGGTGAGCGTACAGACTCCGTATGGACAGCACCCGTAGACAGGATCGAACCTGGGTCTCTGATGCTGTAAGGCAGCAGCTCTACCGCTGCATCACCGTGTCATCACTGTATATGGAAGATGGACCTAATTGACTCCCTTGTGCTGTGGGATGCTATGATTTTGATTTTTGACATCAAATGTATACAAATTCAAAACATTCTGAATGTTCCTATCAATATTATAATAAAAAATAACAGTAGGTATAGAGGGATTCAATGCTCTAACTTTAATGAAGGGGAAAAATATTTTTGGAGCTAAAATTTGCAAAGAAACTGACAGCATTTGCAGTACAGTTAAAACACATAGTTTGGTTGCTATGTTTTAAAGATGATTCAAACAATTGTACGTTGCTATCTTGGCTACTAGCTACGAAATTCCACAAGATAACATCAGTTGTATCAGATAATCTTACATGATGACACCAGTTCATATCATTTGCCTGAATGAAATCTTCTGAAAGCACATCGCTGGAATCAAAAACATCCCCGCAAATACCGAGCAAGGGTGAAAACCTCCCGAAACACAGGAAACAGTGAGGCAAAACTATTAGCTCACAAGATGATTCTCTCACTAGATAAACTCAATTAAAGACAGCTCGAGTTATCAGAGTTGTAATTCATCCTCACTATCTGGAAGAATAGCCTTTCCAAAAGCACGCCTGGCTCTGGAATAACAGCACAATTACTGCTGTTTTACTAGTCATTATCTTGTCAAAGGCTGATTTAAGACTCGACTCACCGCTGAGTTTTGTCTGCTTGTACATGCGGCCAGGAGTCATAACTCCTGGCAGGTTGCTCTGCCTGTGCCCTGTTGGGCTGGCTGCCAATACTGGGCCCTGTTTGTTCTTATTAACCCCTTTGGATCAGGCTCGTAAAGGGCCAATCTCCTCTCTGTCTTGCATCAATATAATCTGCCTTTAGCTTCACATCCTGTGTAGGGTTGATACAAGTAAAAAAGGACACAAAGTGCTGGAGTAACTCAACAGGTCAGGCGCAGCTCTGGAGAACATGGATAGGTGACGTTTCTCAGTCGGGACCCTTCTTCAGACTGATTGTGGGGATCATCAATCAATCAATCAATTTTATTTGTATAGCACATTTAAAAACAACATGTTGACCAAAGTGCTGTACATCAGTGCAGATACTAATGTGCTACATACAATGGTACACAGACCTAACAATACATACAGAAACTATTTACAGCGCCCCCTCACAGGGCCTCAAAAACGCTAGGGAGTAGAAATAGGTTTTGAGCCTCGAATTAAAGGAGTCGATGGAGGGGGCAGTTCTGATGAGGAGAAGAATGCTGTTCCACAGTCTAGGTGCTGCAACCGCAAAAGCACGGTCGCCCCTGAGCTGAAACCTAGACCGCGGGATAGTCAGTAGCCCCAAGTCGGCCGACCTGAGGGACCTGGAGGTAGAATCAAGTGATGAAGCTCAAGGGAGTGGGTGGTGAGGGGGTGAAAGCTGGGAATGAGGAAGGGAAGGGCAGGACAAAGCGTGGCAGATAGTAGGTGAACACGGGCAAGGAGGGGGGGGGGGAGGAGGAGGGAGTTTAATAGGCAGAACATTTAATAGGTTGGAACAAAGGGCTGAGATCAACACAGAAGGTGTGAGACAGAATGATTGAAGAGTTGCGAGTTGTGAAGCTAGAGGAAGGATTGTGGGTGGATGAGGATGGGGGGTGGTGAGGATGAGGGGAAGGGGGATGGGGATGGGGGAAATAGGTACGTCTAGGTGGCCCACAGAGGAGAGGGGAGGGAGAAATTGGGGGTGGGGGCGAAAGGAGGCAGGGGGTAAAATTGGAGGATTCACTGTTCATACCATGGGTTTGTGAGCTACACATGCAGAATATGGGATGCTGTTCCTCCAGTTTGGGTGTGGCCTCACTCTGGCAATGGAGGAGGCCCAGTGCAGACATTGTTCATAATGAACATAAATATGTTTTATTACTTTACTTCAACAAGGTTTCATATATGTTGTGTAGAAAGGAACTGCAGAAGCTGGTTTACACCAAAGATAGACACAAAATGCTGGAGTAACTCAGCGGGACAGGCAGCATCTCTGGATAGAAGGATTGGGTAACGCTTCAGGTTGAGACCCTTCTTCAGATTGAGAGTCAGGAGAGATGGAGACACAGAGATATGGATGGGTGAGGTGTGAAGATGAGACATCAAGGGATGAAGCTGAAGGAAAATGTAGAATAGATCATTGTTAGCTGGGGCAAGGTGAGAACGAAGCATACAAAGATAAAATGTAATCAAAATGTAATGTTGTCAGAAGTATATGTACATCAGTGGCTTAATGGTAGTATTCTGGCTTGCTGTTGGTATCGTGGCCATTGTTAATCTCTCAAAACAGCAATGAGCCACCCCTCATATCACTAGAGTGACCACTTGTCAAAATGTACTTTACTGGGTGAAAAATGCTTTGTAAATTCATGAGTGGCACACATTCAGAACGATGGGAAAGCAGAGAGAGTCAGGAGGTAACACAACTAACATCTCAGAAGGATTAAAAGCAAGGTGGCGTGTTTTATATACCCTGAGAAGCACATGCAATAAACTGAATAATGTTGGGGTCAGTTTCTAAGTGTTTCTCTAATGACGGGCAATGAAGTGACTGAGTGGCAGGAGAACTTACGCAGGGCTTCAGTCAGTGCTTCACTTTGAAAATATAGTGGGGTCCATGAATGTCAATGAGTCTAGTTTGAATATTACAAATGACACCCCTGTCTGACCTGAAACATTCCAACACTGGACCCAGCTGTAGCACAACCCAGGCCAAGCACTGGTCTCTGGCAGTTTCAAAAGTTGCCCAACCCATTGATACCAATGCAGTATTTGTTTGAGTATAGAGCCAACTAATTTGAACAGGGAATCAAGAACTAGAGGACATAGGTTTACTGTGAGAGGGGCAAGATGTAATAGGAACCAGAAAGGCAACTCTTTCACTCAGAGAGAGGTGGGTATATGAAACAAGCTGCCAGCGGAGGTAATTGAGGCAGGTACTACGACAGCTTTTAAGTGTTAATGAGCAATTACACTTGGACAGGTACAGGGATGGGAAAGTTTAGAGTGTTTTGGGCCAAACAGGGGCATATGGGACGAGTAGATGGGGCATCTTGGTCAGCATGGTCACCATCATGGGACAAGGGTGTTTCCATGCTCTATGACTCTACGACACCATTGAGATTTTGGTTGCAAGAGTCGTCTTCAGCTGGGTCTTCATGCCAGAGGTGAGTATCCTTGACGACCCATTTGTTATCAAAACATGAAAATGTTACTTTGGACAATCTCATTGAGTGTTACCTTGCTTTGAATGCCTGCCTTCCCTTTCATCAGTCAGAGCTGCAGGTAACTAGAGCCCAGCCTGGCACCATACTGGCACCATTCCTTTCTGGGTTTATCCTGACAAGAATCTGAAGATTTCCTTGAAAGCATCAGGGCTTTTATTCCAATTCTTCCCGGGCTTTCTAGTTATCAGTCTATCTTATGTTTTATATACCTGACTTTGGTTATATGTTCCACAATTTCCATGCGTAAAGTTAGATGCATTAAGTTAGACTCAAAATGCTGGAGTCCAACAGGACAGGCAGCATTTCTGGAGAGAAGGAACGGTCGATGTTTCAGGTCGAGACCCTTCTTCAGACTGAAATGTCATTAAACGTTACTTTACTTGTTTATCTGGCCTCAATTAAAGATTTTACCAAACGGATGAGGTTGCATTTCTATGCGTAGACATTCTAAATTAAGTGAAAATGTTGATTCCTGGTAGTTTTGCTCACAGCAATTGATAACACCAACCTTGGACTGTTAACACTTTATTTCCTGTACTGAATGTTATTTGGTTTAGTTTAGTTTAGAGATACAGCATTGAAACACGGAGTCCACGCCAACCATCGATCACCCGTCCTATATGTAAGAAGAACTGCAGATGCTGGAGTTTACTTAAGATAGACACAAAATGCTGGAGTCACTCAGCAGGAACAGGCAGCTTCTCTGGAGGGAAGGGATGGGTGACCTTTTGGGTTGAGACCCTTTGTCAGAAGTTCTATATTATCCCACTTTACCATCTCCTCACTAAAGGAGCAATTTACAGAGGCCTCAATATTCCTCAATATTCAGCTGGTAGCAATCACATGAAGGACTTTAGGATGGTCAATGCTGGCCTCTCTGGGAGATGTACAACACTTTCACACAACCTCGTCAACCTACTATTTTTATTTAATGGGAAGAATCGCCAGCAGGGTTTTGGGGACTTGCTTGTCTTGTTGTGACTCATCACACCAATAAGTATCCAGAGTTTCAAGCAGACCAAAAGTACTGTGGATGTTACGGACCGACAAGCAGCCAGGAAGGAAGTACCGGAGATATGTTGAACTGTCCAGTGGACAGGGTCACTTTGCAGCACCATTCCAACCTGGCTTCCTGCTCGATTACCACAGAGCTTCCCCAACTACTGAGCAGGGTGGTTGCTGGAATAGGAGAGGACTTGCTGGAAGCAAATGCCAGCGTAGTCTGTGGAGATGTTACTGGAAGAAGACAATGAGAGAAGGCGATGGTGGCAACAGCCTCTGGTAGAGCATTGAGGCAGCAGTCGGTGCAAACTTGATTCTTTCAGTTCACTATGTGGCATGGTAGCGCAGCGGTAGAGTTGCTGCCTTACAGCACTGACAGCACTGACAGCACCGGAGACCTGGGTTTGATCCCAACCATGCGTGACGTCTGCACGGAGTTTAGTTTAATTTAGTTCAGAGATACAGCACGGAAACAGGCCCTTCGGCCCACCGAGTCTGCACCGACCAGCGATCCCTGCACATTAACACTATGCTACACACACTAGGGACAATTGACACCTACACCAAGCCAACCTGTACGTCTTTGGAGTGTGGGAGAAAACCGATGATCTCGGAGAAAACCCAAGCGGTCATGGGGAGAACGTACAAACTCCATACTTTGTACGTTCTCCCCGTGACTACATGAGTTTTTTCCGAGATGTTCGGTTTCCTCCCACAGTCCAAAGACATGCAGGTTTGTAGGGTTCATTGGCTTGGTATAAATGTAAATTGTCCCTAGGGTAGTGTTAATATGCGGGGATAGTGTAAAGGGCCTGTCCCACTTGGGCGTCATTAGCGTGTCATTTCGCGACAGGCCGGCAGTGACTGTCACGCGAATGTCACGCGCAAATCGCCTGGCAGTAAGACAGTCGTGCGCCAAGTAGCGGCAGTCTCCGTGGCAAGGATATTTCCAGTGAAAATTTTTCAAAACTCGGTGCGCTTTATACCCGGGAGATCACGTGGTGCGGCGCTCAAATGACGCGCCGACGGCGTACAGGCAGCACGCGGCGACGCATGGTTACGGACGTTGACGCATGGTGATGCATAATAAATTAGCATAGGCAACGTTCGCGCGTCACCGTGCGTCACCATGCGTCACCACGCGTTACACATACGCCATCAGTACATCAGCGCGTTACACGTACGCCATCAGTTCCCAGCGTGCGCAAGGGAACATTCCCAAATCCTGGGGCAATAGGGAAGCACCGCGCGTCACTGCATACGCCACCACGCCTCACCACGCGCCACGCACGCATCACGACACGCCAATGTTTAGGATGTTGCGTAAATGATGCGCAAATGACGCCCAAGTGGGACAGGCCCTTTAGTGTTCGGGGATCGCTGGTCGGTGCGGACTCGGTGGGCTGAAAGGCCTGTTTCCGTGCTGTATCTCTGAACTAAACTAAACTATCTAAATGAAGCAGGAGGTTGCTAAGTGCAGCACAGTGGCGCAGAGGGAGAGTTTATATCCAAACTAAACTAAACTAAGCGAAAAATGACACACACACATACAGTTGCTAGCTGGGGGAAACCACCAGAAACCCTCAGAAAGCATGGCTCTTTTCCCATCCCCACATGATGCTTCATCTGAGTTTACCTGCACCATATTTTGCAATCTGATGATTCAATTCTCAATGTTTTTCCACAATCATGGTACGATGAGGGTTCATTCTCGATTGGTGGCGGCACCTGGATGTTTGCAATGAGATACAATTCTTTAAATGTTTATTGTCATTCTAATTTTCAACCATTGTAAATGAACAGTAAATGTGACATTGAAGGATATACATCTAATCAGATGTATGACCGGCACGGTGGCGCAGCAGTAGAGTTGCTGCCTGACAGCGTCAGGGTTCGATCCTGACTACGGGTGCTGTCTGTACAGAGTTTGTTCGTTCTCCCCATGACCGTCCGCTTGGGTTTTCTCTGAGATCTTCGGTTTCCTCCCACACTCCAAAGACGTACAGGTTTGTAGGTTAATTGGCTTGGTATAAATGTAACTTGTCCCTAGTGCATGTGCAGGATAGTGTTAGTGTGTGGGGATCACTGGTTAATGCAGACTCGGTGGGACAAAGGACCTGTTTCTCAGCTGTATCTCTAAACTAAAACTAAACTAAACACATTCCAATTGAGGATAGCCAATTATCTGGACCTGAAGATTGAATGATGCTCATTACCAATGTTAAAACTCAGTTTACTGTGAGCATCATCTCTTTGCAAAGTGATTGTTATTGGCAATGTAAGATCCCCAAATCCCACCCTAAATAAGCACACAAAGAGCATTTTGCAATTGCTTTTGCAGCAAAATAGCCTTCAATACAGCAGTGTAAAGAAAGATGTTAGTATGTGGCTGAGAGTATAAGGAAAGGATTGAAGATCATTATGGCAGATGGCTTTGGGACAGAATGCTTGATTGCTGTAATTATCATAGTCATAGAGTCATACAGTGTGGAAACAAGCACTTTAGCCCAACTTGCCCACCTACCAGCCAACATCTCAGCTACACTGGTCCCACCTGCCTGCTTAGGGTAACACTTTAACTCCCCTTCATCCCCACACTGACCTTTCAGCCCTGGGCCTCCTCCCTGTCGGAGTGAGGCCCTGCACAAACTGGAGGAACGGATCCTCATATTTCGCTTGTAGATAAAAATGCTGGAGAAACTCAGTGGGTGAGGCAGCATCTACGGAGCGAAGGAATAGGTAACGTTTCAGGTCGAGACCCTTCTTCAGACTGATGTTGGGGTGGAGGGGCACGGAAGAAGAAAGATATTTCGCTTGGGCAGCTTACAACCCAGCGGTATGATTATTGTCTTCTCGAACTTCAATTAACCCTTGCTTTTCCTCTCTCTCCATCCCTCCCCCATCCTAGTTCTCCGACTAGTTTCACTCTGCTCCTGACTACATTTAACTGATTACATGCCTCATTGTCACCTTCCCCTCAGCTAACAATCATCCTTCCTACATTTTCCTTGATCGTCATCCCCTTTGATCTCTCGTTTTCACACCTTACTCTTTCATATCTCATGTCTCCCTCTCCCTGGACTCTCAGTCTGAAGAAGGGTCTCGACCCTAAACGTCACCCATTACTTCTCCCCAGAGATGCTGCCTGTCCCGCTGAGTTACTCCAGCATTTTGTGTCTACCTTCAGTGCTTTCTTCTCCAGCCTCCCCCTGCTGGTAAACTCTGGTATTCCAGCAGTGCGGCAACCCAGAAGTAGCAGACTTTAGACTTCAGACTTCAGAGATGCAGTGTGGAAACAGGCCTTTCGGCCCATTGAGTCTACACCGCTAGCATTATCCTACACACTAGGGGCGATTTTTTACCAAAGCCAAGTAACCCACAAACCCGTACGTTTTTGGAGTGTGGGAGGAAACCGGAGCACCCACAGGGAGAACGTACAAATTCCGTACTGACTGCGCCCATAATCAGGATCGAACCCAGGTCTCTGGCGCAGCAAGGCAGCATCTCTATCACTGTGCCACTGAAACACACACAAGACAATATACTGCACCCCATGACCCATCCCACCTCTTGTTAGATTAAATTTCATTAACAAGAGTATACAAGTTACGATGACTCATTCACATACTGTAGATGAAACCAGTTACTAAATCCTTGGCTGAAAGAAGTGAATTTAGCTCCAGAACAAATTCAGGGGATTATCCAGCCCACTGACAAAACACGATCAACTACATCCAATATAAAGGTCAAGTCTCTCTGGCTCCTTACATTAATGCAGACAGTATCTTTGTTTGAAAATAACAGATGTTGGCGAGACGGGACAACCTCTCACTTATGCAACAGGTTCTGCCATAGTCTCACCAACAGCAGCAAAGACTTCCCTGCCCTCGTCTTGAACCGGAATAAAAAAAGACACAAAGTGCTGGAGTAACTGGATGTATTCAAGAGTGAGTTAGATATACCTGTAGCTCAGGGCTAACGGAATCAAGGGATGTGGGGAGAAAGCAGGAATGGGGTACTGATTTTGGATGATCAGCCATGATTATATTGAGTGACGGTGCTGGCTCGAAGGCCCGAATTGCCTATTCCTGCACCTATTTTCTAGGTTTCTATGTAACGCAGTGGGTCAGGCATCATCTTTGGGGAACATGGAGAGATGAGTTTTTGGGTCGGGACCCTTCTTCAGACTTTTTCTTGTTAACCAGCACTTGCAGTTCTTTGTGAATTAACCCGGGACAACGTCTATGTTGGAACTCATGAAGATAAGATGTGGTCTACATCAACATGAACATGCAAAGTTCCTGCTCACACTATATAAGGCAAAGGTCACCTCACACATGATGACCATCAGGGGCCGCGGAACGTTTTTGAAAGTGGGGGGGCTGAGCGATCACTGTTCACCGGCCTCGGGGGTACCCGGTGAGGGAGCGAAGCGACTGAGCAGTGGGAGGGAGTGGTAGGGTGGCACAATTATTATTTTTTGTTGCTCGACCTCCAAAACCTGGGGGATAATACAGGCCATCCCCCAACTCAAAAAGTGGGAGGATATATCCCCCATCCCCCCCCCCCCCCACCCCACCTCTCTCTCTCTCTCCCTCTCGGGGCCGACTCTCTCTCTCCCTCCTTCTCGGGGCCAACTCTCTCTCCCTCTCGGGGCCCACGCTCCCTCCCTTCTGCTCGGCGACTAATCACAGTTCACTGCCCCATATCTCGACTGTGAACCACACTGTGATTGGTCGTTAAGTGGAGGGGAGGAGGGTTTTTGGGGGGGAGTCGGTCTCCGCCATGGCTTTGCCCAAAGATCATGGAGCGGAGCTCTGCTCTGCGATCTTTGGTTTGGCCGCCCTCACTGTGCGCTTGTTCTGAGATTCTGGATGTCGGAGGTCCTCAGAGGAAGAGAAAAATACGCCAGCGGGACGGATAATTTCGCCAAAAAAGTGGATGGGCTGCAGCCCCCCCGGTTCCGTGGCCCATGACCATTACAGACATCCACAAGCACTTTGCAAGTCTGAAATCCCAAAAGCTCTCCTTTGGAATAATGCTGCATTGATATGTGACACCAAACGTCGCTGAGGTTGGCTCTGCTGTAAATCCTTTGGCAAGTATCATTTGGACAGGATTGATGCCTTACAGTGCCAGAGACTCGAGTTCGATCCTGACTATGGGTGCTGTCTGTACGGAGTTTGTACATTCTCCCTGTGGCCGCGTGGGTTTTCTCTGGGTGCTCCGGTTTCCACCCACACTCCAAAGTCGTACCGCATTGTAGATTAATTGGCTTTGGTAAAAATTGTGATTTATCCCTGGTGTGTTGAATAGTGTGAGTGTACGGGGTGATCGCTGGTCAGCGTGGATTCAGTGCGCCAAAGGTGTATCTCTGAAGTCTAAAGTCTAAAAAAAAGGATCATGGCTTGCATGCCATCATAGATCATCCGTAAAATGGAGACCGATTTCTGTGGGCAGCTGTATCTGAGGAGGATGTTTCACTGTGACCAGATTGTTGGAGGTGAAGGCTTTGGTGAGGTCAAAAATGACCGTGCTTTTGCTAATGCTGATGCTGCTCCCAACGTCCACTTGTTGAGCAGCATAAATCATGCCCATTGTGCTTCCAGATGGACAAGGTCCACCTTGCACTTCCACTAATGAGAGGAGACAGTTCTGAAACAGACTAGCGATGGCTTTCCATGTGCTGGGACATTGGGTAGACCAATTTAGAAGTTTAGAAGTTTTGGAGTTTAGAAGGATGAGGGGAGATCTTATAGAAACATATAAAAATATAAAAGGACTGGACAAGCTAGATGCAGGAAAAATGTTCCCAATGTTGGGCGAGTCCAGAACCAGGGGCCACAGTCTTGGAATAAAGGGGAGGCCATTTAAGACTGAGGTGAGAAAAACCTTTTTCACCCAGAGAGTTGTGAATTTATGGAATTCCCTGCCACAGAGGGCAGTGGAGGCCAATTCACTGGATGGATTTAAGAGAGAGTTAGATAGAGCTCTAGGGGCTAGTGGATTCAAGGGATAAGGGGAGAAAGCAGGCACGGGTTATTGATTGGGGACGATCAGCCATGATCACAATGAATGGCGGTGCTGGCTCGACGGGGTGAATGGCCTCCTCCTGCACCTATTTTCTATGTTTCTATGTTAATTTACATTTACCGCAGTCAGACTTGTCTTCTTTCTTGTACATGGCCATAGAACATAGAACATCGTACAGCACAGGAAGATGCTCTTTGGCCCACAATGTCTTTGCCAAACATGATGCCAAGAACAACTATTATCGGCCTGCAATTAATCCATATCCCTCCATTCTCTGCACATCCATGTGCCTGTCCAAAAGTGCTGTTAAGAGTCATTTTCCCCTTGCCAAAGAGCAACACTTCGCACTTGCTCAGATTAAACTACACCTGCCATTTCTCACCAATTTCCATAGCTGATCTATATTGCGCTGTATATTTTGACAGCCTTCCCCATATAGTCGGCGAACCCAGCAATCTTGGTGTCGTCCGCAAACTTACTAACCAACCTATCCATGTTTGTGTCCAAGTCATTTATATATAACATCCCAGATCTGGCTGCACCTAACCAAGTTCCTGACCAGCAACACTTCCCCGAGGCAGCGGCGTCGAAAGGAACTGCAGTTGCTGGTTTATATCGAATAGACACACAAAATGCTGGAATAACTCAGCGGGACTCTGGAGAAAAAAAGATAGGTGACATTCTGGGTTAGGACCCTTCTTCAGAATGAAAGGAAAGGGGAGGATACTGAAGGTAGGAAAAATCCAGAACAAAGCAGGTTCAGGCAACAGATGACTAGGGAAGGATGGAGCTCATAATGGTCCATTGTTGGCTGGGAAGAGGTGATAACGAAGGGATACAAGGATGCGAACAGTGGAACTAGTAGAATCCACCAGGTGGCACTTCGATGGCGGCCTCGCCAACAGTTTGTCTGTCCTTTTCGTCTTTTTCTTGGTGTGTTTTAAAAGCATGTGTTAATGTTCTCTGGTTTGTTTTATGTGGGGGGTGAGAAGTGGGGCTCGGGGGAAACTTGTTTTCAATCTCTTACCTTGCCGGAGGTGTGATTGTTTTCCGAATGGCATCTCCGGTCGCTCTGCGGCCTAACATCGTGGAGCTGGAGGCCTTGCTCGGGACTGACTTTGAGCCCCACTGCGGGGACGTGGACTTACCATCGGAGCCGATCCCTTGCCTGGGATTGACGCTCCAACGGCGGCCTGCGGATTTTACCATCGAGAGCACGCAGCCTCAGGTTGAGACCGTCGTCGGGAAGCTCCAAAGCCGCACGATGTTCGACTAGCCCCGACCCGGGATAGATCGCCCGGCGCGGGGGAGCTGAAATCCCCCCCCCCCCCAATTCAGGGGCCTTGATCGCCCCGGCGAGGAAATCCCGCCGCCGGCTACGGGAGTAAGATCGTCCCGTCAATGGAAGGTTAGAGGCCCCTGGCCCCTGGCCCCTGGAGGACAAAGAAGGGAGAGATTGAACTTTTGTTCACCTTCCATCACAGTGAGGAATGCGGAGGAGTCACTGTGGTGGATGTTCATGTTAAAATGTATTTTGTGTGTTCTGTTACATTTTATTAGTATGACAAATGCAATTCCTCGTCTGTTGCAAAACATACTTGGCTAATAAAATATGATTGTGATTATGATTATGATTATGATGACTAGGATGGTAAAATAGGGCAAGAAAGGGATTGCTTGAAACTAGAGCAATCAACGTTTTGTTCCAATTTGTGCGTGGCCTCTCTCTGTCCCTGAGGTGACTGTTATGCATTCCATAACTAAGGTCCTTTGAAGCTCAGCCATCGAGTTTGAGTATGCCCTTTGTCCTTTTTTAGGCATTAGTTGTGATATTTCAAGAATCACTAGAGTCAGGAGTGGTTCCTGACGATTGGAAAATTGCCAATATTACCGCGCTCTGCAAGAAGGGAGCAAAGCAAAAGAGCGGAAACTATAGGCCGGTTAGCCAGACTTCGGTGGTTGGTTCGATTTTAGAGTCAATTATGATGGGTGAGGTTACGCAGTGCTCTTGAAAATGTCTGTTCTTAATTTTGAAGTCTTTGGCTACGGCCAACACAGCATTCTCAAGAAGTGTTTGTGATCTCTCAGCAAGCTGAATTTTCAACTTTACAATTCTTTTTGAAATCTCATGACCCCAAAGATTACAGTCGGTGCTTTTTCTTTTTCAATATGAGCATAATTTTGTTCATTTGGTGTCAGGGTGCTGTAAGCTAAGCCAAGGATTTAGTGATGCATACAAGTTGCTGCACCATCTCCACCTGGGGAAGCATCACTAGCAAGTCATGAAACAGAGTGTGTTACAACTTCACAAGTTATAGGAGTAGAATTAGGCCATTCGGCCCACCGAGTCTACTCCGCTATTCAATCATGGGTGATCTCTGCCTCCCAATCCCATTTTCCTGCCTACTCCCCATAACCCCTGACACCCGTCCTAATCAAGAATGTTTCTATCTCTGCCTTTCAAAATATTCACTGACTTGGCCTCCACTGCCCCCTGTGGCAATGAGATCCACAGATTAACTACCCACTGAACCTGGGTACACATGTCAATAAACTAAACTGAACTGATAATGCCAAGACCAACTCTTATCTGCCTGCACATAAACCATATCCCTCCATTCCCTGCATTTCCATGTACCTATCTAAAAGCCCCTTAAAGGCCACTATCAAACCTGCCTCTGCCTCCACCTCCACCTCCACCCCTGGCAATGTGTTCCAGGGAACTCACCACCTTCTGTGTAAAAACCTGTCCCATATATCTTCTTTAAACTTTACCCCTCTCATCTTAAATCCATGCCATCCAGTATCTGATATTTCCATCCTGGGAAATAATGGTTCTTTAGTTTAGTTTAGTTTAGTTTAGTTTAGTTTAGTTTATTGTCAAGTGAACCGAGGTATAGTGAAAAGCTTTTTTGTTGCAACCTAACCAGTCATTGGAAAGACTGTACATAATTACAATCGAGCTGTCCCCGGTGTACAGATACAGGATAAAGGAATAATGTCTAGTGCAGGGGTGGGGAACTTGCAGCCTTCTAGGCCATTAAGAGCGGCCTTTTGAATGAATCCAAATTTTGTAGAACAAATCCTTTTATTTTTATTTAAGAAGGAACTGCAGATGCTGGAAAATCGAAGGTAGACAAAAATGCTGGAGAAACTCAGCGGGTGAGGCAGCATCTATGGAGCGAAGGAAATAAGTGACGTTTCGGGTCGAGAACCTTCTTCAGGTCTGTGTATCTCTTGGTAATAGTGTATCTCTTCAGGATTCTATTCTCAAACTTCTGTTCACATTCAATGATTTGGATATAAGATTGTTAGAGAGAGGTTCAGTTTTGCAACTGAGGGAATATCACATGCAATTGTGGTCTCCGCACACTGTTGGAAAAATACATGTGGCATTGGAAAGACTCAGTGAATTACTGTGAATACAAAAGAATGCAGGTTTTTAAATTGAAGAATCGGTGTTTTGAGGTATTTGGATTAGAACAGAGGCAGGCGTGGAGCATTAGACTCCAAGGGTCTTCACTGGAGATTTAGCAAGGATATTTATTGCTCTTCTGGTATGTGAAACAGTAAGTTTTCTTATATTATTCTAACGCGCATTATAACTGCACTAGAGGGATGCTCTATTATTGCTGACAATTCTGTTGAGCGAAGAGTTGTCTGTGATTGAAATCTACAATAATGTGAACCAAATAGAAATTTATCGCAAGACAAATTGAAAAGTAATCACATCATTTGAATGAAGCAACCCTGGACGAAGAGGAATAAGCCATTCTTCAGGACTGCCGACAATGGGACTGGTGCTGATGTAATTGTTCCCATCCATTCCACAAGGGGTAGGGTGATTTTAAACCCTATCACCAGGTGGAAATTGCCATGCACATGAAGCAGTAGCCTGGTTCTTGCTGCTAAAGGAATTCAAAAAATACCTGATCTTCCAACAATCACTTTTAGCCAAAAGGTAAACGCTAAATAATTTCCGTGAGTCGCTTACTCCTAAAATAATGAGATCGCTGCACTGTATGTTTTGAATATCACTGACACTAATGAAAAGCCAAACTTTCAAAAAGTAATATAGATGCATTCCAGTCTTTAAAACATTGTAGATTGGCAGATCCTGGTTTACAAAGAAAAGACACAAAGGGCTTCAATAACTCAACAGGTGAAAGCAGCATTTTTGGAGAACATGGATAGGTGAAGTTTCGGGTCAAGACCCGAAACGTGAACAAGGGTCCCAACCCAAAATATCACTTATCCATGATCTCTGGGGATGCTGCCTGACCCTTTGAGTTACTCTTGCACTTTGTGTCTCTTTTTTTAAAGATGACCCTATCAGCTGGTCAGTGTGATGTGACACCCATCACCTTTGTCTCACTTCCCCAGTGACCTCTGGACCCATCCCAAAGCATGTGATGTCCTTTAGGGACTGCCTTCATGGACGACACAAAATGCTGGAGTAACTTAGCGGGTCCGGCAGCATCTCTGCAGAATCGTGGATGACCTGAAACGTCACCTATCCATGTTCTCTGGAGATGCTGCCTGACTCACTGAGTTACTCCAGTACTTTGTGTCTTTTGTTTGTAATAATTTAGTGGCGGGGCCTTGTGGCAGCGGCTCCCTGCAGTCCGTCTGTCTTTTTTTTCTCTTTCTTTTTGTCTTGTTGGGTGTATGTTTTTGGTTTATTTTTAGCTGAGTATATGTGGGGGGGGGAAACTTTTAAATCTCTTCCCTGAACGGGGACGCGACCTTTTCCTTGTCGTGTCCCCGTTGTCGTTGGGGCCTAACATCGTGGAGCTGGCGGCCTCCAACCGGACTCAACCTGAGGGCTCCAGTCGTAGAGCCTGCGGACTCACCATCGCTCCCGACTTCGGAGCTTCGGAGCTTCAGAGCTTCGGCCGCAGGCCCTGTGGACGGTAAAATCGGGAGCTCGCAGGTCCCTGGTGGGAGACCGATTTCGGAGCTCCCGCAACAGCAACTTCGCCCGCCCCGAATTGTGGGGTTTGAATCGGCCCGGAGCAGGGCCTTACATCGCCCGGTGCGGCTTAAACGCCCGCGGGACTTACCATCGCCCACCGGGGGCTTTAACATCGGGAGCCCCGGTCGCCTCGACGTTGCCGTTTGGCTGCCTGACCGCGGGAGAAGAACAAAGGACAGGGAAGAGATAAGACTTTTGCCTTCCTTCACAGTGAGGAGGTGTTTGGAGATTCACTGTGATGGATGTTTATGTGGAATTGTGTTAATTGTGTGTTTTGGTCTTTTTTTTGCTGTTATGACATCAGTAACGAAATTTCATTCAAAACTTGCATGTTTGAATGACAATAAAGGGCAATTAATCTAATTTAATCTAAAACCTGGTGTCTCCGTCTTCATGTAAGAGGTGTTCAGCAGAGTGTGATGCCTTGGTGATTGGGCTTAATTGGATTTCCCAGCAGCAAGCCCATACTAAGACCCCCATCGGCATGCCTCATAGTTAACGCTATTAGTTTAGTTTAGTTTTAGAGATACAGAGCGGAAACAGGCCTTTCGGCCCATCGAGTCCACATCGACCAGCGATCCCTGCACATTAACAGTATCCTACACACACTAGGGACAATTTGCATTTATACCTAGCCAATTAACCTGGTACAAACCTGAATAGTGTGGAAGGAAACCTAAGATCTTGGAGTAAACCCATGCAGGTCACAGGGCGAACATACAAACGCCGTACAGACAGCACCCGTAGTCAGGATCGAATCGAGTCTCTGGCGCTTTAAGGCAGCAACTCTACCACTGCGCCACCATGCTATTGATCAAGTGCTGACAATGTCTTCAGGACATGGACAAGATGCCTGGTGTAGTGGGTCCATGCTTGCCCGTCTCCATACACATCCTCCACCAGTGTTATTTCCCTAAAGGGGCTGTCCCACTGCGGGAACCTAATCTGCGAGTTTAGAAGAGTTTGCCCTTGACTCAACCTCGCAGCATGGTCATAGGAGGTCCTATGAGGTCACTGGAACACTCCTTCATGATCGAGGGAAGTTCCCGCATACTCGTGGCCTCAGTTTGGTCGAGGAAAATTTGTCAGCATGTTGAAAAAATGTCCGCGAGTAAAAATTGGTCGGCAGGGTTCTTTTGAACTCGTAGTGGAGTGGAGTGGGGTCACTATGTAGTTATAGATAGTCAAGGGCAGCCATAGGCAATCTCCTTCTCTGACCGGGCATTTTAATTGGCTCATTGGAGTTTTCAGGACCAAGGAAAACCGACCGGTAATGTAAAATGCCCGCTAAACTTTATTAAACGTTGTCTGGCTTCTTAAAAGTGTCTCCACTCCTTCTCCCCCTTCTCCGCCCCTTCTCCGCCCCTCCTCTCTCCTTCTCTCCCCTTCTCTCCCCTTCTCTCCCCTTCTCTCCTCCTCACTCCCCTTCTCTCCCCCCCTTCCCCCGCTCTCTAAAGGACTTACCATACACTGTGCAGCCATCTTTTACCTTCCTGTTCATCGCGGGTGTGAATTTCAGACAGTGCTCCCCCACTTTCCCTGGCCCCCGCCTTTGCGATGTGTTTGTGTGTGTGTGCGGTCGGTCGATCCAGCTCGCGGTTTCATCGCTGACGGTCGATCCAGCTCAAGGATTTTCAGGCGAGTGCCCTCGAGCTTGAAGGTCGAAGACAGTCGCTGTAAGGTCGTGTCAGTGGGACAGGCCCTTTACTCCGTCTGTATTACCTCAAAGTGAGGACAACAAATGCTGGAAATGCTTGGCCATTGTTTCAGAGCTCCCACTTGCTCTTTCATAGAATCAGAGAGATACAGCACGTAAGGAGGCCCTTCCGCCCACCGAGCCTCTTGCCCCTCAAACACCCGTTTGCATTAACCCTACCCTAACCCATTTGAACCATCCTGCCACATAACTAGAGAGCGGTTCTGACCTCCCATCTACCTCATTGGAGATCTTCAAAATATCTTTAATCGGACAGGACTGGATTTTATTTTGCACTGAACATCATTCCCTTATTCCTGTATCTGTACACTGTGGACGGCTGATTATAATCACGTACGGTCATTTCACTGAATGGATATCACGCAACAAAAAGCTTTTCATTGTAACTCCGGACACGTGGCAGTAAACAAAACTAAACTAAACCATTGATAGACACAAAATGCTGGAGTAACTCAGCAGGTCAGGCAGCATCTCTGGAGAGAAAGGATGGGTGACGTTTAGGGGGTCGGGGCCCTTCTCATCCTGACCGGAAATGTCACCATCCTTTTTCTCTAGAGTTGTTGCCTGACCCGTTGAGTTACTCCAGCACTTTGCGTCGATCTTCGGTGTAAACCTGCATCTGCAGATTCTTTCTACACACCAAACTACAACTTTATTCTCCCCACATTCTCAACACTCACCTACACACTGGGGCCATGAACAGTGGCTAATTAACCCAGAAATCTGCTTGTTTTGGGAAGTGTGAGGAAACCAAAGCCCCTGGAAGTGACCCATTTTGTTTAAAGGGGAATGTGCAAACACCACACAGACAGCACCAGAAGTCAGTACTGAACCCAGGTCTCTGGAGCTGTGAGGATGTGTTACTGACTGTGCCACTGAGCTGCCCTTCTGTTTCAGATTTTCCCCATCCCCAGCATTATGCTTTTATTTTAAACCACGTCCTTCGGTTCCATTCTCTCTTGTGAAGGCTCGCTGCGCTGTGATCCCAGACACCAAAGTCATGTCCCATGTCACCCAGACACAAATGATGTATTCAAGAGAGAGTTAGATAGAGCTCTTAGGATCTAACAGAATCTAGGGAAGTAGGATAGTTTAGAGATACAGCGCGGAAACAGGCCCTTCGGCCCAATGGGTTCGCGCCGACCGGCGATCCCCACACATTAATACTATCCTACACACACTAGGGACAATTTAATGTATACCAAGCCAATTAACCTACAAACCAGTACGTCTTTGGAGTGTGGGGGGAAACCGAAGATCTCGGAGAAATCCCACGCGGTCACGGGGAGAACGTACAAACTCCGTGCAGACAGCACCCGTGGTCAGGATCGAACCAGGGTCTCTGGCGCTGTAAAGCAGCAACTCTTCCTCTGTGCTACCGTACCACCCTGTGCGGGGATCACTGGTCGGTGCGGACTCGGTGGGCCGAAGGGCCTGTATCTCTAAACTAAACTAAATATGTAATCGAGGGGCCACCACGGACTCTGCCTGATTTGCAGTGTGGGCTCGAGTGTGGAGCTGAGAAACATCTTGGCCACACACATCGACCTACGTGGCCCCCTACTCCATGGGCAGCCACAGTCTTCCATTATTGGCCACTTAGCCAGCAGTAATATTTGTTGCCTGGTTCCTTTTGTTGCCCAGCTGGGTGCAGACTGCAGTGGACTCTGCGCATGCATCTTTAGCCCCACATACAGTAACTGCCCATGCATATGTTTATCAAGCTATAAACAGACTTTGGTTTCAGTAATGGGTTCTAAATTGTATGCGCTTCAGCAATCACTTGCACATAAATCATACTGACAGAGGGAGGAGAAACTGGTGGACAAACAAAGTCCAGTGCAGAAAAGAATTTAAACAATGCTTCCATTTCAGAGAGGCAGTAACCCTTCTTAACCTCAGGAGGATATGTTTGAAACCAGCTCCCTTCCTTTTGGTATCATTGTTTGATCTGAATAAATCAGCCTGTTCTTGACACATCTCAGATGTGTGAGATGTAAGTAGTCAGATTAGTTTTCTTTCTGCCGGGGAACATGATCAGTCCTTTGTCGTAACATTAAC
Organism: Malacoraja senta; assembly: GCA_038087875.1. Lineage (NCBI taxonomy): Eukaryota > Metazoa > Chordata > Chondrichthyes > Rajiformes > Rajidae > Malacoraja > Malacoraja senta. The sequence continues at coordinate 24,850,389 of CM075986.1, read as the reverse complement.
TGCTCTGTTCTCATCTTCAATGTCCTTGCGGGTGACCCAGTGGAGGAGGGAAACCTTCACTTGACACTTCAGTTTTGAACTGAACCATCCTACCATCAACTAGACAGCAGTCCTGAGCTACTATCTACCTCATTGGAGACCCCTCAGACTATCGTTAATCAGACTTTACTGGACTTTATCTTGGCACTAACATTATACATGCTATTCCCTTTATCATGTACTGTATCTGTACAATTTGGACGGCCCGATTGTAATCATGTATCGTCTTTCCGCTGACTGGTTAGCACGGAACAAAAGATTTTCACTGTACCTGGAACACGTGACAATAAACTAAACTAAACTAAACTAAACTACACTAAACTAAACTAAACTAAACTAAACTAAACTAAACTACACTAAACTAAACTAAACTAAACTAAACTAAACTACTGTTAGACAAATTAAACAATTTTAAGAGGTTTCATATGGAACTGGCATTGCAGATAGATTTGTTACAAGGCTGTTGATATCAGTCGCATGATTTTTAAAATGGGCAACAATGTCTTACACTGAAATCAGTGTCTTGATTTGGATAGACACAAAATGCTGCTGTCCCACTTGGGCCGTCATTTACGCGACAGGCCGGGTAGTGACTGACGCGCGACGGTCGCGCGTGTCATCATGCGCCCGCACAGCCGTCTGGAGCGCGTGACGTCATTTGAAGATGGACACAAAATGCAGGAGTGACTCAGCGGGACCGGCAGCATCTCTGGAGAGAAGGAATGGATGATGTTTCGGGTCGAGACTCTTCTTCAGTCTGAAGAAGGGTCTCGACCCGAAACGTCACCCATTGCTTCTCTCCAGAGATGCTGCCGGTCCCGCTGAGTCACTCCTGCATTTTGTGTCTATCTTCAATCGTCTTGGCCCCGCTCTGGGAGAAGGAGTAGGGGCGGATCCGGATCCCCAACGGCCGTGAGCCCCAGGCCGAGCTCGGCGATCGTTTGCCTGCTTCTGCTGCTGTTGGAGATGAGACGTTGCGCTGCGCCAGGGTCTTGGGCCTGTCCCACTTTGGCCGTCAGTTACACGACAGGCCGGTGGCGCGCGAAGATTCCGTTCAGGACGAAGTCCACACTCCTCCACGCAACTCCACACTCCTCCACACCACTTCATGCGCCCGTCCCACGCTACCCACACGCTACCCACACGCTAGCAGGTCGCGTAAATGGCGCGCGAATGTCAACCAAGTGGTACAGGCCCTTAACTCAATGGGACAGGCCCTTAATTCAATGGGTCAGGCAGCATCTCTGGAGGAAAAGGAATAGGTGACGTTTCAGGTCACAGCTCAATGTGGATATTAGTTGCCAAAGTTATTGAAATTTCAACAGTAGTTAAAAAAAACAACCCCAATAACTGGCACATGCAATTACATAAAAGTAGGCACTCAAGTGAACATATCAGTTGGGAGCACGAGAACTTGGAACGTTGAACATAGAGCTGTGCAGCGCAGCAACGGGCCATTCGGCCCACAATGTTTGTGCTGAAACATGATGCCAAGTTAAACTGATTTCATCTGCCTGTACATGATCTGTATCCCTCGATTCCCTGCTCTTCCATGTACCTATTTAAAAGCTTCTTAAATGCCACTATCATATCTGCCTCCTCCACCACCCTGACGATGCGTTCCTGTACCCCACTACTCTCAGCGTAAACAAACTTGCCCCGCACATTTCCATTGAACCTTTCCCTTATCTTATAACGCTGCCCCCTAATGTTGGACGTTTTCAACCCTGAGATAAAGGTTTTGAGTATCTACCTTATCTACGTTTCTCGGACTTTTATTTACTTCTATCAATTCTCTCCTCAACCTCCGATTTTCCAGAGAAAACAATCCAAGTCCATTGACCTCTCCATGTATGTAGCTGAATCCCTCTGACCCAGGCAACTTTGCTGTAATGTGGCGATCAGAACTGCACGCAATACTCCAAATGCGGCCGAACCAAAGTCCTATTGAGCTGCATCATGACTTCCTGACTAATACTCAAAGGCCACTGTCTCTTTCGCCAGCTCTGCCATTCAAGCTGATGTGACTGTAACCTCAATCCCACATTTATGTTATTCATTCACTCTTTTGATGATCGAAGATCTATCTATATCGGCCTTAAAAATATTTAAAGACTTTGTCTTTGTCACCGTCATAGAGTGACACAGCACGGAAATAGGCCCTTAGGCCTACTTGTCCAGACCAATGACCATCTAAACTAATCCCATTTGCCCACACCTAGCCCATATTCCCCCACATTTTCCACATCCACGTATCTGGCCAAATGTCTTTTAAATGTTACTGTAAATACAATTGTGCCTCAACTACCTTCATGAACAGCTCGTTCCATATACCCACACCTTCTGCATGAAAATGGTGCCCCTCTGGTTCCTATTAAATCTTTCCCCTCTCATCTCATGTCTAGTCCCTCTAGTTCTTGATTCCCCTCCAAGAGAAGACTATGCACTCACCCTATCTATATCCTTCTTGATTTTATACTAGCTCACCCTCAGTCTCCTGCGCCCCAGGATTAAAATCCGAAACTGCACAACCTCTCCTTGCAGCTCAGGCCCTTGAGTCCTGACAACATCACTGTAAATTTTCTCTACATTGCTTCTAGTTTAATGCCATCTCTCATACAGCAGGGTGACCAAAACTGAACAATATTCCTTTCGAATGTTTTTGTACAACCGTAACATGACTTCCTAACTTCTATATTCCATGACCTGAGTAACATAGGCCTGCGTGTCAAAAGCCATCTTCATCGCCCTATGTGTGACGCCACTTTCGGGAAACATTATACATACTCCTCGATCCCTCTGTTTTTGCTCCATTGTTCTTTGAGAAGAGAGTTCAAAAGGTCTAAGCCTTCCGAGATAAACATCACCTTAACCAAGGAGAAAAGGAATAGGTGACGTTCAGGCCGAGACTAGTCTCAACACGAAACATCACCTATTCCTTCTCTCCAGAGATGCTGCCTGACCCCCTGAGTTACCCCAGCTTTCAGTGTCTCTCTTCGGTGTAAGCCAGCAGCTGCAGTTCCTTCCTACACATACCACCTTAACCCTGTCTTAAATGTCGAGCCCTGGTTGTAGATTCTCCCACTGGAGAAAACATCTCTGTCACAGAAGTCAGTGGAGGCCAATTCACTGAATGTTTTCAAGAGAGAGTTAGATTTAGCTCTTCGGGCTAACGGAATCAAGGGATATGGGGAAAAAGCAGGAACGGGGTATTGTTTTTGGATGATCAGCCATGATTATATTGAATGCCTCAAAAAGGCTGCCTGCATCATCAAGGATCCACACCAGCCTGGCCACTCACTCATCTCCCCGCTGCCTTCAGGTAGAAGGTACAGGAGCCTGAAATCTGCAACATCCAGGTTCAGGAATAGCTACTTCCCCACAGCCATCAGGCTATTAAACTCAACTCAAACAAAACTCTGAACATTAATAGCCCATTGCACTTTATCTTTATCTGCTTATTTATGTGTGTGTATATATATATATATTCAATGGTATATGGTCACACTGATCTGTATTTATTTATGCCTACTATGTTCTGTTGTGCTGAATGCAAAGCAAGAATTTCATTGTCCTATCTGGGACACATGACAATAAACTCTCTTGAATCTTGAATCTTGAATGGCGGTGCTAGCATGAAGAGCCGAATGGTCTACTCTGCACCTATTTGCTATGTTGCTATGTTTCTGTCTCCTCCACAGCCACACTGGCAAGATCTCTTAGCTGGGTATGGTGCTAACTGCAATTGTACAATTAGCTTCAGTGAACCCTTCTAACTCCGCCCTCTCTATTCTGTGCTTTTTGTAAAGTCAACGGAAATAGTGATTGGGTATTGCGTGTGATGCATGGCCAACAGCAAGTATCAGGTTTGCCGCACAGATATTCCTGTGGGTTCTCAAAGCTCCAGAGCCCCAGAGAGGTATAAGGTGGAGATTAGAAGGGAATGATGGTTTGTAATTCCTTGTGAAGTGGTTACCAAGTTGCATATCTGATTTGGCATCTAGCTAATTAACAGGGTGTTCCTGGCAGCATTTTAATGTATTTTTCACAAACATCGAGATCTACAAGACAAATCTGATCCATGGTGAAAACTGATATCAATGTCAATAAGCAGAGATTCTTGTGCTTCAATGTTGCTGAAAGAAAACATGTTAAATATTTTCCTTTCGCAAGTTTGACTACATATACTTCATGTCACGTTTCAGTCTTGCTTATTTTATTTTACAAGATTTCATTATTTTATAGACTTTATTTTAGACTTTCGACTTTAGAGAAACAGGCCCTTTGGCCCACCGAGTTCACACCACTGGTAATCACCCCGTACACTAGCACTATGCTGCAGACCAGAGACAATTTACAATTTTAGCAAAGTCAATTAAACTACAAACCAGTACATCTTTGGAGTGTGGGAGGAAACCAGGGCACCCGGAGGAAAACCCACGTGGTCACAGGAAGAACGTACAAACTCCGTACAGACAGCACATGTAGTCAGGATCGGACCCGAGTCTCTAGTGCTGCAAGAAAGCAGCTCTACCCACTGCGCCACCGTGCCATCTCAATATACCCTCATTATTCTAGTGAAGGAATGATCAATGGGCCAAAGCTAGTGGAAGTGAGTTATTCAGATGTAAGTCAGACTGATGCACACACCATACCTGCTCCCAACTCCTAAACACACCTGCACCACTTGTCTTCTACCCACATCCCTATACACCTACACACCCACCTTCTCATCCCTACACATACACACATATCCCCATCCCCATAAAAGCACACACTATCAAACTCTGGAACAACTTCTTCCCCTCTGAACAGTCCTGGCCAGGTTACTGTCTGATTCACCTCTACCCCATTGCAGGCATTGGACGTATTCTGTGGAACTGATGATCTACAATGCTGAGAACTATATTCCGCACTGTGTATCTTCCCCTTTATCTATTCTATTTGAGTTTGACTTGAGCGACTAGTTCAGAGTTGAAAGCACTGCTCTGGGGTTGTGGGAATCATCCACCCATAACAAGGGAGCAGTGCTCAACTACTATCTACCTCTTTGGTGACCCTCGGACTTTCCTTGATCGGGCTTTGCTGGCTTTACCTTGCACTGAATGTTATTCCCTTATCATGTATCTATACACTGTAATAGCTCGATTATAATCTGGCATTGTCTTTCTGCTGACTGGATAGCACGCCACAAAAGCTTTGCACTGTACCTCGGTACACGTGACAATAAACTAAACTAAACTACATTGTATTAATGTATAGTATCATCCAATATAATTGGATAGCATGCAACATAAAGGGCCAGTCCCACTTTCACGACCTAATTCACGACCTTTTTACTCGTGGACATTTTTCACCAGGCTAGAAAAAACGCAGCGACCTACTTGATGCCACGAGTACCTACGACTAGCATCACGGCCTGCTACGACCTACCTACGACCTTGTGACGACCATGCTGCGAGTATGAGTCAAGGGCAAACTCGGCAGAGGTCGTGAATTAGGTCGTGAAAGTGGGACAGGCTCTTAAGTTTTTCACTGTACCTTGGTACACATGACAATAATAAACCTCAACCTTAAACTGAACACCCACTCCTGTACAATCCTACACTTAACCACTCCCCACCATTACACTTACTGCCACTGGTGAACCGACCCTGCACTTACACATATGCAATCTTATAGCTACAAACCCACACGTACAGTCCACATGTACCCCGACATCCCCCCATATGCACACAACCCCATACCTACATAGCCCACACCAATCCCCTTCTTTCCTACATCTTCACCCACATCTCTATACATCGACTCCTGCACACACATTTTCACACACATTCATCTCTTTACAAGCCGACATGTACCCTACATCTACATGCAAACTCACATGCACGTATACATGCACACAGACAGACACACACATATACACAATGGACAATAGACAATAGACAATAGGTGCAGGAGTAGGCCATTCGGCCCTTCGAGCCAGCACTGCCATTCAATGTGATCATGGCTGATCATCCACAATCAGTACCCCGTTCCTGCCTTCTCCCCATATCCCCTGACACCGCTATCTTTAAGAGCCCTATCTAGCTCTCTCTTGAAAGCATCCAGAGAACCGGC
>CM075986.1:24836730-24839230 GCA_038087875.1 Malacoraja senta | reverse complement strand
CCTGCGCTTGGTCTCGCCGATGTACAGGAGTCCACACCTGGAACAGCGGATACAGTAGTTCCCTTCTGAGTTCCCCAAAGTTCCCAGATTAGCCTCTTCCTATTCTTCATCTGCACTCAGCCCTCTGGCAAAGGAATCCAAAAATACGTTGGCCCTAGCATTCCATTCGCCCCTGCAAGAGGTGTGTGTGAAGTGTGTTCGCCATCAGAATCTTGGAAACATGTACAGCCATCATTCCATGGCAGCAATAAGATCATCAGTCTGGGCAACATTGGTGTGGTAGGTTCTTGTTGACCAAGTTGTTCCCTGATTCTTCTTGTAACGTTTATGAATGCACAGTGGTGCAGCGGGTAGAGTTGCTGCCTTACAGCGCCAGAGACCCAGGTTTGATCCGACTATGGTGCCATCTGTACAGATTTTGTAAGTTCTCCCTGTGACCACGTGGGCTTTTCTCCAGGGGCTCCGTTTCCTCCCACATGCCAAAGACGTACAGGTTCGAAGGTTAATTGGCTTGGGTAAAATGGTAAATTTTCCCTAGTGTGTAGGATAGTGTTAGTGTACGGGTTGATCGCTGGTCGGCACAGACTCAGTGGGCCAAAGGGCCTGTTTCCGCGCTGTATCTCTAAAGTCTAAAATCTAAAGGATGATAGATGGTACAACAAAAAGAGCTGTATGTTTGTGTCTGAGAGATAAAATTGTCCGACCAGCAACAAATATTCCTATTTGGATCACACAATGAGGGCATTCACCATTTGGCCGAGACACACAATGGTACAGATGGTGCAGCTGGTAGTGCTGCTGCCTCACAGCACCAGAGAACCCAGTTCGATCCTGACCAACGGTGCTGTCTGTCTGGTGTTTGCACGTTCTCCTGTGATGGTTTGGGTTTCCTCCCACATCCCAAAGATGTGCCGTTTGTAGTTTATTGACCACTGTAATGAGTTGATGAGAAAGTGAGATAAAATAGGGATTAATGGAAAGGGTCGGCTATGGACTCTGTGGGTCGAAGGGTCTGTGTCCATGGTGTATCTCTGAACTAAATCTTGGAGTCTTAGTGAGGTCATACAGCATGGAAACAGGCTCTTCGGCCCAACTTGTCCAGGCTGACCAAGATTGCCCCATCTCGCCAGTCCATTTGCTCTTGTTTGGCCCTCTCTTCAAAGGTTCACAAGGTCAGTTTATTGTCACGCATACCAATTAAGGTACAGTGAAACTTGAATTAAATACAGCCATACAAAAAAAAAATGTTTTTAAACTCAACTACATAAAAGTTAAACATAAACGATCCCTCTCACAGCGGATTCCCCACATTCCTCACTGTGATGGAAGGCAATAAAGTCTAATCTTCTTCCTCTTTTATTCTCCCGTGGTCGAGGCCGTCGAACCATCTGCAGTTGGGGTGATCGAAGCTCCCACGTCGGGGCGGTTGAAGCTCCTGCAGCTTGGAGCTCCCGAGGTTGGTCCCCAGCAAGAGGTCACACCACTCCTCAATGTTAGGCCATAGTGCAGACGGAGACATGATACAGAAATCAAATTACATCTCCGTCGAGGTAAGACATTTTAAAAAAGTTTCTCACAAACCCCCCCCTCCACCCCGCCACCCACTAAAACAAGCTAAAGAACACTAAAACATACATTTAACATACTATAAAACAACAAAAGAAGGAAAGGACGAGACTGAACTAGGCCCGAGGCAGCCATAGCAGGCGCCACCCGGTGGATTCTTAGGAGCTCTCCGTTAGAACTTCTGCGTGAGCTTTTCTCAACTCACTTGCAGCTGATCAGTTCTGTTAGCTGATCATTTTCTGAAAGACTCTTCTTTACTTTACGCCAAGTCTACCCACATTTTCTTATACTAACCTGATGTTAAAGGAGGAAATTAAAAACTAGAGTTTTTTCAAGACAAGAGACATATATTTTGTGTCTCTTGTCTGTATCACACATATTTAAAATGTATGTGTGATACAGTATGTGTGGTCAGCATACAGCCATACGAATAAAAAGAGCACACAACACAATAGTCTTTAACGTAGACATCCTCACACAGCGGAATTCACACTCCATAATTTGTTCTGAGAGGGAGTTGTGCTGGGACCTAGTCAGTAACATACTGTCTCTTGATAATGAAAAAATATATTTTGAAAATTTTCAAAAGGGCGACACCAGTGACACAGCGGTAGAGTTACAGCGCCAAAGATTCGGGTTTGATCCTGACTCTGGGTGCTGTCTGTACGAGTTTGTATTGTTCTCCCCGTGACCGCGTGGATTTTCTGCGAGATCTTCGGTTTTCTTCACACACTCCAAAGATGTACAGGTTTGTAGATTGATTGGCTTGGTAAATTGTCCCTAATCTGTGTAGGTAGTGTTAATGTGCGGGGATCACTGGTCCGGTGTATACTCGGTGGCCGAAGGGCCTGTTTCCGCGCTGTATCTCTCAACAACAACTGAACTGAACTAAATCAGTCCAGCAACAGGACAAATCAGTTAGCAGAATGAGTGG
>CM075986.1:24832376-24836530 GCA_038087875.1 Malacoraja senta | reverse complement strand
TCCTGCATTTTGTGTCTATCTTCAATCGTCTTGGCCCCGCTCTGGGAGAAGGAGTAGGGGCGGATCCGGATCCCCAACGGCCGTGAGCCCCAGGCCGAGCTCGGCGATCGTTTGCCTGCTTCTGCTGCTGTTGGAGATGAGACGTTGCGCTGCGCCAGGGTCTTGGGCCTGTCCCACTTTGGCCGTCAGTTACACGACAGGCCGGTGGCGCGCGAAGATTCCGTTCAGGACGAAGTCCACACTCCTCCACGCAACTCCACACTCCTCCACACCACTTCATGCGCCCGTCCCACGCTACCCACACGCTACCCACACGCTAGCAGGTCGCGTAAATGGCGCGCGAATGTCAACCAAGTGGTACAGGCCCTTAACTCAATGGGACAGGCCCTTAATTCAATGGGTCAGGCAGCATCTCTGGAGAAAAGGAATAGGTGACGTTTCAGGTCACAGCTCAATGTGGATATTAGTTGCCAAAGTTATTGAAATTTCAACAGTAGTTAAAAAAAACAACCCCAATAACTGGCACATGCAATTACATAAAAGTAGGCACTCAAGTGAACATATCAGTTGGGAGCACGAGAACTTGGAACGTTGAACATAGAGCTGTGCAGCGCAGCAACGGGCCATTCGGCCCACAATGTTTGTGCTGAAACATGATGCCAAGTTAAACTGATTTCATCTGCCTGTACATGATCTGTATCCCTCGATTCCCTGCTCTTCCATGTACCTATTTAAAAGCTTCTTAAATGCCACTATCATATCTGCCTCCTCCACCACCCTGACGATGCGTTCCTGTACCCCACTACTCTCAGCGTAAACAAACTTGCCCCGCACATTTCCATTGAACCTTTCCCTTATCTTATAACGCTGCCCCCTAATGTTGGACGTTTTCAACCCTGAGATAAAGGTTTTGAGTATCTACCTTATCTACGTTTCTCGGACTTTTATTTACTTCTATCAATTCTCTCCTCAACCTCCGATTTTCCAGAGAAAACAATCCAAGTCCATTGACCTCTCCATGTATGTAGCTGAATCCCTCTGACCCAGGCAACTTTGCTGTAATGTGGCGATCAGAACTGCACGCAATACTCCAAATGCGGCCGAACCAAAGTCCTATTGAGCTGCATCATGACTTCCTGACTAATACTCAAAGGCCACTGTCTCTTTCGCCAGCTCTGCCATTCAAGCTGATGTGACTGTAACCTCAATCCCACATTTATGTTATTCATTCACTCTTTTGATGATCGAAGATCTATCTATATCGGCCTTAAAAATATTTAAAGACTTTGTCTTTGTCACCGTCATAGAGTGACACAGCACGGAAATAGGCCCTTAGGCCTACTTGTCCAGACCAATGACCATCTAAACTAATCCCATTTGCCCACACCTAGCCCATATTCCCCCACATTTTCCACATCCACGTATCTGGCCAAATGTCTTTTAAATGTTACTGTAAATACAATTGTGCCTCAACTACCTTCATGAACAGCTCGTTCCATATACCCACACCTTCTGCATGAAAATGGTGCCCCTCTGGTTCCTATTAAATCTTTCCCCTCTCATCTCATGTCTAGTCCCTCTAGTTCTTGATTCCCCTCCAAGAGAAGACTATGCACTCACCCTATCTATATCCTTCTTGATTTTATACTAGCTCACCCTCAGTCTCCTGCGCCCCAGGATTAAAATCCGAAACTGCACAACCTCTCCTTGCAGCTCAGGCCCTTGAGTCCTGACAACATCACTGTAAATTTTCTCTACATTGCTTCTAGTTTAATGCCATCTCTCATACAGCAGGGTGACCAAAACTGAACAATATTCCTTTCGAATGTTTTTGTACAACCGTAACATGACTTCCTAACTTCTATATTCCATGACCTGAGTAACATAGGCCTGCGTGTCAAAAGCCATCTTCATCGCCCTATGTGTGACGCCACTTTCGGGAAACATTATACATACTCCTCGATCCCTCTGTTTTTGCTCCATTGTTCTTTGAGAAGAGAGTTCAAAAAGGTCTAAGCCTTCCGAGATAAACATCACCTTAACCAAGGAGAAAAGGAATAGGTGACGTTCAGGCCGAGACTAGTCTCAACACGAAACATCACCGATTCCTTCTCTCCAGAGATGCTGCCTGACCCCCTGAGTTACCCCAGCTTTCAGTGTCTCTCTTCGGTGTAAGCCAGCAGCTGCAGTTCCTTCCTACACATACCACCTTAACCCTGTCTTAAATGTCGAGCCCTGGTTGTAGATTCTCCCACTGGAGAAAACATCTCTGTCACAGAAGTCAGTGGAGGCCATTTCACTGAATGTTTTCAAGAGAGAGTTAGATTTAGCTCTTCGGGCTAACGGAATCAAGGGATATGGGGATAAAGCAGGAACGGGGTATTGTTTTTGGATGATCAGCCATGATTATATTGAATGCCTCAAAAAGGCTGCCTGCATCATCAAGGATCCACACCAGCCTGGCCACTCACTCATCTCCCCGCTGCCTTCAGGTAGAAGGTACAGGAGCCTGAAATCTGCAACATCCAGGTTCAGGAATAGCTACTTCCCCACAGCCATCAGGCTATTAAACTCAACTCAAACAAAACTCTGAACATTAATAGCCCATTGCACTTTATCTTTATCTGCTTATTTATGTGTGTGTATATATATATATATATATATATATATATATATATATATATATATTCAATGGTATATGGTCACACTGATCTGTATCTATTTATGCCTACTATATTCTGTTGTGCTGAATGCAAAGCAAGAATTTCATTGTCCTATCTGGGACACATGACAATAAACTCTCTTGAATCTTGAATCTTGAATGGCGGTGCTAGCTTGAAGAGCCGAATGGTCTACTCCTGCACCTATTTGCTATGTTGCTATGTTTCTGTCTCCTCCACAGCCACACTGGCAAGATCTCTTAGCTGGGTATGGTGCTAACTGCAATTGTACAATTAGCTTCAGTGAACCCTTCTAACTCCGCCCTCTCTATTCTGTGCTTTTTGTAAAGTCAACGGAAATAGTGATTTGGGTATTGCGTGTGATGCATGGCCAACAGCAAGTATCAGGTTTGCCGCACAGATATTCCTGTGGGTTCTCAAAGCTCCAGAGCTCCAGAGAGGTATAAGGTGGAGATTAGAAGGGAATGATGGTTTGTAATTCCTTGTGAAGTGGTTACCAAGTTGCATATCTGATTTGGCATCTAGCTAATTAACAGGGTGTTCCTGGCAGCAGTTTAATGTATTTTTCACAAACATCGAGATCTACAAGACAAAGCTGATCCATGGTGAAAACTGATATCAATGTCAATAAGCAGAGATATTCTTGTGTTTCAATGTTGCTGAAAGAAAACACGTTAAATATTTTCCTTTCGCCACTTTGACTACTTATACTTCATGTCACGTTTCAGTCTTGCTTATTTTATTTTACAAGATTTCATTATTTTATAGACTTTATTTTAGACTTTCGACTTTAGAGAAACAGGCCCTTTGGCCCACCGAGTTCACACCAACTGGTAATCACCCCGTACACTAGCACTATGCTGCAGACCAGAGACAATTTACAATTTTACCAAAGTCAATTAAACTACAAACCAGTACATCTTTGGAGTGTGGGAGGAAACCAGGGCACCCGGAGAAAACCCACGTGGTCACAGGAAGAACGTACAAACTCCGTACAGACAGCACACGTAGTCAGGATCGGACCCGAGTCTCTAGTGCTGCAAGAAAGCAGCTCTACCCACTGCGCCACCGTGCCATCTCAATATACCCTCATTATTCTAGTGAAGGAATGATCAATGGGCCAAAGCTAGTGGAAGTGAGTTATTCAGATGTAAGTCAGACTGATGCACACGCCATACCTGCTCCCAACTCCTAAACACACCTGCACCACTTGTCATCTACCCACATCCCTATACACCTACACACCCACCTTCTCATCCCTACACATACACACATATCCCCATCCCCATAAAAGCACACACTATCAAACTCTGGAACAACTTCTTCCCCTCTGAACAGTCCTGGCCAGGTTACTGTCCGATTCACCTCTACCCCATTGCAGGCATTGGACGTATTCTGTGGAACTGGTGATCTACAATGCTGAGAACTATATTCCGCACTGTGTATCTTCCCCTTTACTCTATCTATTCTATT
>CM075986.1:24744876-24827376 GCA_038087875.1 Malacoraja senta | reverse complement strand
GGCGCCGACCAGCGATCCCTACACAAACGCAATGCTACACACACTAAGGACAATTTACAATAATACCAAGCCTATTAACCTACAAACCTGTACGTCTTTGGAGTGTGGGAGGAAACCGAAGATCCCAGAGAAAACCCACGCAGTCACGGGGAGAACGCACAAGCTCCGTACAGACAGCACCCGTAGCTGGGATCGAACCTGGGTATCTGGTGCTGTAAGGCAACAACTTCAATTACTCAATGGTATGGCGACAAAAATTAAATCATGGCATTATCAGTATCAATTTGAATTAAGATACATGGCTGCAAGAAAAATATGAATGTTTGGAGCTTTAGCTGAAGAGGGGGTCAGTCATTTCTATGGGCATATTTATGTCAAAAAATTGAAAATGTTGGGATTCATGTAATGGAGCCCAAACAAAAATCCAATGTAATTGAAAATCAAAAGATATCATGCTCAGAGTCCATCTATCTACTGGATGTACCTTGCCTGTTACTATTGCTATATATGAATGCCTGTAATAGTGTGTAGGAAAGAACTGCAGATGCTAGTTTAAATCGAAGATAGACACAAAATGCTGGAGTAACATCGCGATGGTCAGCATCTCTGGAGAGAAGGAATGGGTGACGTTTCGCGTCAAGACCCTTCTTCAGACTGATGTCAGGTAAGTGGGCGGTACAGAGATATAATGTAATATAATGAAATATGAGGTGCTGTTCCTCCGATTTGCGCTGGGCCTCACTCTGACAATGGAGGAGGCGCAAGGCAGAAAGGTCACTGTGGGAATGGAAGGGGAGTTAAAGTGTTGAGCAACCGGGAGATCAGGTAGGTTTAGGCGGACTGAGCGAAGGTGTTCAGTGAAACGATCACCGAGCCTGCGCTTGGTCTCGCCGATGTACAGGAGTCCACACCTGGAACAGCGGACACAGTAGATCCCTTCTGAGTTCCGCAAAGTTCCCAGATTAGCCTCTTCCTATTCTTCATCTGCACTCTGCTCTCTGGCAAAGGAATCCAAAAATACGTTGGACTAGCATTCCATTCGCCCCTGCAGAGGTGTGTGTGAAGTGTGTTCGCCATCAGAATCTTGGAAACATGTACAGCCATCATTCCATGGCAGCAATAAGATCATCAGTCTGGGCAACATTGGTTGGTAGGTTCTTGTTGACCAAGTTGTTCCCTGATTCTTCTTGTAACGTTTATGAATGTACAGTGGCGCAGCGGTAGAGTTGCTGCCTTACAGCGCCAGAGACCCAGGTTTGATCCCGACTATGGGTGCCATCTGTACAGATTTTGTAAGTTCTCCCTGTGACCACGTGGGCTTTCTCCAGGTGCTCCGGTTTCCTCCCACATGCCAAAGACGTACAGGTTCGAAGGTTAATTGGCTTGGGTAAAATGGTAAATTGTCCCTAGTGTGTAGGATAGTGTTAGTGTACGGGGTGATCGCTGGTCGGCACAGACTCAGTGGGCCAAAGGGCCTGTTTCCGCGCTGTATCTCTAAAGTCTAAAATCTAAATTGATGATAGATGGTACAACAAAAAGAGCTGTATGTTTGTATCTGAGAGATAAAATTGTCCGACCAGCAACAAATATTCCTATTTGGATCACACAATGAGGGCATTCACCATTTGGCCGAGACACACAATGGCACAGAATGGTGCAGCTGGTAGTGCTGCTGCCTCACAGCACCAGAGAACACAGTTCGATCCTGACAACGGTGCTGTCTGTCTGGTGTTTGCACGTTCTCCCTGTGATGGTTTGGGTTTCCTCCCACATCCCAAAGATGTGCCGGTTTGTAGTTTATTGACCACTGTAATGAGTTGATGAGAAAGTGAGATAAAATAGGATTAATGGGAAAGGGTCGGCATGGACTCTGTGGGCCGAAGGGTCTGTGTCCATGGTGTATCTCTGAACTAAATCTTGGAGTCTTAGGGAGTCATACAGCATGGAAACAGGCTCTTCGGCCCAACTTGTCCAGGCTGACCAAGATGCCCCATCTTCGCTAGTCCCATTTGCTCTTGTTTGGCCTCTCTTCAAAGGTTCAAAGGTCAGTTTATTGTCACGCATACCAATTAAGGTACAGTGAAACTTGAATTAAAATACAGCCATACAAAAAAAAATGTTTTAAACTCAACTACATAAAAGTGAACCTAAACATCCTCCACAGCGGATTCCCCACATTCCTCACGGTGATGGAAGGCAATAAAGTCTAAACTTCTTCCTCTTTTATTCTCCCGCGGTCGAGGCCGTCGAACCATCTGCAGTTGGGGTGATCGAAGCTCCCGCGTCGGGGCGGTTGAAGCTCCTGCAGCTTGGAGCTCCCGAGGTTGGTCCCCAGCAAGAGGTCACCAACTCCTCAATGTTAGGCCATAGTGCAGACGGAGACATGATACAGAAATCAAATTACATCTCCGTCGAGGTAAGACATTTAAAAAAGTTTCTCCCAAACCCCCCCCTCCACCCCCCACATAAAACAAGCTAAAGAACACTAAAACATACATTTAACATACTATAAAACAACAAAAGAAGGAAAGGACGAGACTGACTAAGGCGAGGCAGCCATAGCAGGCGCCACCCGGTGGATTCTTAGGAGCTCTCCATTAGAACTTCTGCAAGTGAGCTTTTCCCAACTCAATTGCAGCTGATCAGTTCTGTTAGCTGATCATTTTCTGAAAGACTCTTCTTTACTTTACGCCACATTTTCTTATACTAACCTGATGTTAAAGGAGGAAATTAAAAAATAGAGTTTTTCAAGACAAGAGACATATATTTGTGTCTCTTGTCTGTATCACACATATTTAAATGTATGTGTGATACAGTATGTGTGGTCAGCATACAGCCATACGAATAAAAAAGAGCACACAACACAATAGTCTTTAACATAGACATCCTCACACAGCGGGATTCACACTCCATATATTTGTTCTGAGAGGGAGTTGTGCTGGGACCTAGTCAGTAACATACTGTCTCTTGATAATGAAAAAAATATATTTTGAAAATTTTCAAAAGGGCGACACAGTGACACAGCGGTAGAGTTACAGCGCCAAAGATTCGGGTTTGATCCTGACTCTGGGTGCTGTCTGTACGGAGTTTGTACGTTCTCCCCGTGACCGCGTGGATTTTCTGCAAGATCTTCGGTTTCTTCACACACTCCAAAGATGTACAGGTTTGTAGATTGATTGGCTTGGTAAAATTGTCCCTAATTTGTGTAGGGTAGTGTTAATGTGCGGGGATCACTGGTCGGTGTATACTCGGTGGCCGAAGGGCCTGTTTCCGCGCTGTATCTCTCAACAACACTGAACTGAACTAAATCAGTCCAGCAACAGGACAAATCAGTTAGCAGAATGAGTGGCCCTTTTCTGAAAGGCCAAAGAACTTATGTTGTGAATGTAAATGTCTATTCAATGTCATTAGGAATTTACCTCTTCACTTCTAATAAGCTTGTCTGTCAGTAAATCAGCCACAAACTGGCTGCAGCCCTGCTGGAGAACCTTTTGCATGGATCATTGACAAATGCTTATCTGTACTGCCTTCGACGGGAGGTATCCGAGCCTCACCATCACGAGAGCTCTGTCCAGTTTGTTCCCGAGAGGACTGTGCAGACAAGAATCAAAACACTTACTGCACCAGATCTGAGAGCCTGGCAGCTCTGAAGCCTAAACTCGATCACACAAGAGTAAAGACAGCATCTGAGCTGTTGTGCAGCCGTGCCATGGTTCAACGGTGAATGAACGTGGTTGTTCCTGTAGAAGTCATGTCCTGTATTCTGGAGTGCTTCATATAAAGCCCCTATTGGGACTTAGTGGATGGCTGGGACTAGTCAGCACTGTAGGACCATTGTACCCACACCATTCTATCATCACTCGCAGAGTGAAGCAATAAACATCTGTTGCTATTGTAATTTATATAAAGACTTCTCTTCAGCTGCTTTCTCAAATATCAAAAAAGAGGATTGAGCAATGTTTTTGGTTTGGTGATCAGGAACAAACCAGGGTGGAAGCTTTTCCCGTGGCTGTGAGGTTCATTCTGGAGGTTCAATATTGGACTAGTGGACAGAAATATGAGAGGCAGCCAAGTTTAATTTCGTGCAGTTTAGAGAGACAGCACGGAAACAGGCCCTTCGGCCCACCGTGTCCGCGCCGACCAGCGATCCCTGCACACCAGCACTATCCTACACACACTAGGGACAATTTCACATTTATATCAAGCCAATTAACCTACATACTTGCACGTCTTTGTAGTGTGGGAGGATACCGAAGATCTCGGTGAAAACCTACGCAGGTCACGGGCAGAACGTGCAAACTCCGTACAGACAGCACCCGTAGTTAGGATCGAACCCGGATCTCTGGAGCTGTAAGGCAGTAGATCTGTAGCAGTAGCCCAAGTGGTGCATTCAAAATACCAGCTGCACTATTTAATAAGCTTTAACACAGGCTGTCAGGGAATGCTATTACATTATGGATAAGGTTCGTTTAGATATGAAATCGGAGATTTGGTGCATACAATTTATGTTTACAATTGGTGATTGCTTTTCGAGTCTTTGGGTGGGGTGGGGTGAGGGGGAGAAGTGATAGAGGGCTCCATTTCTTTCTATTGATAGTTCATGGTCTGGAACTTATCTGGTCTGTCGTTCAGAAGGATGAGGGGGAACCTCATTGAAACTTACCGAATAATGACAAGCCTGGATAGGGTGGATGTGGAGAGGCTGTTTCCACTGGTGGGAGTGCCCAGCACCAGAGACCCTAGCCTCAGAATAAACAGACGTGCCTTTAGAAAGATGGCGAGGAGGAATTTCTTTATTTAGAGGGTAATGAATCTGTGGAATTCACTGCACAGACGGCTGTGGAGGCCGTCATTGGGTATTTTTGTATGTCGGGGTTGTTGTGGAGTGAGCGGAGGGCTGTATGTTCAGAGGGAGTGAGGTTAGAGTAGGTAAGGGGAGTGGAGACGTTAAGACAGTTGATATCACGCTGGCAGTTAGAAACAATAAGGTCTAAGGAGGGTAGAAGGCCATCCGGGGGAGTCCAGGAAGAGGGGGACCGGTGGAGACGGGAGAAGGGGGTCATCATTGGGTGGTGAGGACTCTGTCCCATAGAAAAAGGCACGGAGGTGGAGGCGACGGAAGAAAAGCTCTATTTTGTGGCGGACACGGAACTCGTTGAGGTTGGGGCGGAGGGGAACGAAAGTGAGGCCTCCGTTAAGGACAGACCGCTCCGTATCGGATAGTGGCAAGTCAGGGGGGATGGTGAAGGCACGACAAGGGTTGGGGTTGGGGTTGAGGTCAGACTCTCAGTCTGAAGAATGGTCTCGACCCGAAACATCACCTATTTCTTTTCTCCAGAGAAGCTGCTTGTTCTGTTGAGCTGCTCCAGCATTTTGTGGCTATTTTCAGATAAATGATGAATTTTGTTTTCGGTGGGGTCTCAGGGACAAAGATCGGCCGGGATCCTAGAAAACCTCTGTCCTCATCCAACATGCACTGAAGGGCCTGTTCCAGTAACATGGACGGACGTACCTCAGGTTTAATGTCCCATTTGTAGTGTGCATCTGGCCATGCATCACTGGACCCCCGGGTCTGTAATAAACCTGCCTGACAGCGACTGAGATGTTTATAGAGTTGGGAATCTCCTGTCTCCACTCTCTAAATATTTCATTTTCTAACTTTTACTGAGAGACCTCTGTGCATGTGTGTAAGCTGGCAGGACAGAATTCTCTCCTAAACGGGCCAGTTCAAAGCTTCAGCCAGCCGCGAGCCAAGCAAAGTAAACATCGTTGCGTCTGGCCCTGACCCGAGTTGCAATGATTGGCCGCGATCCAGTAACAACAGCCCAGCTTCCGTCTCCTTTATTGCTATACCATGCTTATAATGGTTATGCTTTATGTTAATCAGCAGCACTGTGCTTAGTTTAGTTTAGTTTAGAGATACAGCACAGAAACAGTCCCTTCAGCCCACCGAGTCCATGCCGACCAGCGATCCCCGTACACTAACACTATCCTACACACTAGGATCAATTTACAATCTTACCAAAGCCAATTAGCCTATAAACCTGTACGCCTTTGGAGTGTGGGAGGGAACCGGAGCAGCCGGAGAAAACCCACGCGGGTCGAGGGGAGAACGTACAAACTCCGTAGAGACAACACCTGTAGTCAGGGTCGAACCCAGGTCTTGGGCGCTGTAAGGTAGTAACTCTACCGCTGCGCCAGCGTGCCGCCCGCATGTATCGGGCAGCTGAGTCGCATGTATCTGTATGAAGTTTCATTTGACATTTTCTGCTCGTTTACTTTACTGATTTCAAACTTTTGTCGTATCTTTATGCAACTTCTCGGTCCTTGATGTTGAAATGTGCGCTATGCACAGGACATTATCCAGTGTTTAAAGGCAGGAACCCCTCAGCGGGCCAGTCAATGTCTGAAGATGAAATATACTGGTTAATGTTCCAGGTCACCAAGCCTTCATCAGAATTCACCATGTCTGGAAATTTAAGTTCAAGCTTTTATTTTTGGTTGGCAAAATGTGTTACTTTTATAGTTTTGAAGTCCAAACAGATGTCCCTCAATGAAAGTCGCGACTTCGGGGGCAGCACGGTGGCATAGCAGTAGAGCTAATTGTGGCCTTACAGTGGGTTCGATCCTGACTACGGGTGCTTGTCTTTAGGGAGTTTGTACGATCTCCCCATGACCTGCGTGGGTTTTCACTAAGATCATTGGTTTCCTCCCAGGCTCCAAAGACGTACAGGTTTGTAGGTTAATTGGCTTGGTGTAAATGTATAAATATAAAATTGTCCCTTGTGTATGTAGGGTAGTGTTCATGTGCGGGGATCGGTAACGGTGGGCTGAAGGGTCTGTTTCCGCGCTGTATCTCTAAACTAAAAAAAATTAAAATAAAAAATAAAATATGTTAAAACGATATTCACAGTGGTCACACCCATAATGATCCAAATGATGCAGCTTAGGTAGAAAGACCAGCGCAATGACAACTGGTGATTTGTGTGCAGCAATTAGGGTCATTTTCCTGAAAACGACAATTCCTCATGGAAGTGATAATTAGCATTTTTTATCCCTGGTTTGCAGTTGGGTCCTGACCCAAAACAATCACCTATCCATGTCCTCCAGAGATGATGCCTGATCCCCTGAAGTACTCCAGCACCCTGTGGCTTTTTTTGTGAACCAGCATCCACAGTTCCTTGTGTCTAAATCTATTTATCTGAGATGCTTATCTAATATGTATGTGTTACTTGCACTGAGCTGTATACATAAATGAAGTTAAAGGCCTGTCTCACGAGTCTGCGGTCATTGGCGGCGAAACGGGAAGAATCTACCGCTCCTGGGCCGCCATAGACCGCGCACTCGTGAGAACGCACAATTCCGGGGCCGTGCGGCGTTGTTCCCAACACCGCACGGTGCTAAAATAAAACCTACACTGTTCAAAAATATTTTCCTACCGCACAGCCTCCGCCAGTGAGGCACGAGTGCGGCACGGCCGCCGCCACAGCCGCCGCCAGTGTGGCTCGAGAGCCGTGCGTCGAACTTGCACCGCCACAGCCTCCGCCAGTGAGGCACGTGTGCGGCACGGCCGCCGGCACAGCCACCGCTACAGCGCCGCGATCAGGACGGCCGCCGCCACAGCCGCCGCTTGTGAGTCACGTGCGGCGGGCCGACGTCATCGCAGTCGGCCCGCCCTTTTTTCTACTTACCGCAAGCACGTGGGACCAGCCGTATTTAAATCACTCGGCCCCCGCGCAGCATCCGTGCGGCACTCCCGTGGCATAGGCTCGGCGCTCTCGCCATTGCCGTGCGATCCACTCTACAGGCGAAGCCGCGCTTCACCGCCGATGACCGCAACACCGTAAGACAGAGCCTTTACCTGCACCTCGGTACCAGTGACAAATGGAATACCACACCAATACCATTATGTACTGCTCACAGATGAAAAGTTGACACACTATCTGGACTCTAGTGAGTACAATTCACAAGTGTCTCTTCACTTTATTTATTTCAACTCCTCTGTGAGATGCTCTTTCTGTTGCTTCCTCCGTCAAGCTTTGTTCCAGTATTCCTTTAAATGCTTTAAGGGAGTTCACCTCACGCTGTCTCTGTTGGAGTGGTTCGCTTATGAATCTCAATAACAGAGACCAAAGTCCTAAGGCAACAATGGCATTTTGTAGTTCTGAGTTTCGTTGTAGTTCACAGTATTCAATAGCCTGATGGTTGCTCCTTAACATGGATGTTGCAGTTTTTAGGCTCCTATACTTTCTTCCAAGAGTGAAATGAAAGCGTGGCCAGGGTGGTGTGGGTCTCTGATGATGCCGGCTGCCTTTTTGATCCCTTCGATGGTGGGGAGGTCAGTACCCGTGATGGACCTTCGATGGTGGGGAGGTCAGTACCCGTGATGGACCTTCGATGGTGGGGAGGTCAGTACCTGTGATGGACCTTCGATGGTGGGGATGTCAGTACCCGTGATGGACCTTCGATGATGTGGAGGTCAGTACCTGTGATGGACCTTCGATGGTGGGGAGGTCAGTACCCGTGATGGACCTTCGATGGTGGGGAGGTCAGTACCTGTGATGGACCTTCGATGGTGGGGAGGTCAGTACCCATGATGGACCTTCGATGGTGGGGAGGTCAGTACCTGTGATGGACCTTCGATGGTGGGGAGGTCAGTACCCGTGATGGACCTTCGATGGTGGGGAGGTCAGTACCTGTGATGGACCGGGCAGTGTCCACCTCGTGTTGTAATCTCCTTCATTCCTGGGCGTTCGAGCCAGGCCATGATGCAACCAATCAACATGGTCTCTTATGGAACACAGAGCATAGAATAGTACAAAACAGGGATAGGCCCTTCAACCCACAATGTCTGTGCCAAACATGATGCCAAGACCAATTCTTATCAACCTGCACCTAATACAAAAAAAGACACAAAGTGCTGGTTAACTCAGCAGGTTTCCCTCCATACCCGACATATCCACATACTTATCAAATAGTCTCGTAAATGCCACTATCATGTCTGCCTTCGCCACCTCCAGGCATTTACTACACTGCCTCCTTTAGACATTATCCCCTTCACCTTGTGCCCTTTGCAGGTGCAGGGTTTGAGGGCTTGATCTTCAAACATCCTTTTCCTCAATTAGCCAAAGGCTGCTTTGTAAAGTTCATACAACACACAGATTTGAGAGGAAGGGGAAATCAGAAAAAAAAAAAGGATTAAATCACCTTTTATGGACCAAATTAAAAAATTCCAGATGTTTGGAGACAAAATGTCTAAGCACTACTTTTCTGTTTATGGATGATCGTTTTGTGTTATTCCCAAAGTCGGTTCTAATATTCCCATTCCAAAATGTGTTGCCTGACCTATGTACGTAATGGAAGTGGGAATCAAAGAACATTGATTCATCCCTCCCATTAGCAATCAAACGTGGATAATTTAGCCTTCAATAGGATGCAGTAAAGTTAGGTTAAATTAAGATTAGTTTAGTTTAGAGATACAGCGTGGAAACAAGCCCTTTGGCCCACCGAGTCCATGTTGAACAGCAATCACCTATACACCAGTTCTATCCTACACACTAGGGACAATTAACAGAAGCCAATTCACCTACAAACCTGCATGTCTTTAGAATGTGGGAGGAAACTCGAGCACCTGGAGAAAACCCACGCAGTCACGGGGAGAAAGTACAAACTCCGTATAGACAGCACCCATAGTCAGGGTCAAACCCGGGCCTCTGGTGCTCTGAGGCAGCAACTCTACTGCTGTGCTGCCCTATATGGGTACATACCCCTCACTGAAGAGCAGGCAAGCTCACTGTCTCCAATACATCAGTAATCCAATTATTTTAATAGCAGCTTGCTTGTGTGTATGATGTGTGAGATGATAGAGCAGGAATCCAGGAATTATGAATTCAAATTCCATCATGGCAAGTTATGAAATCATACAATAAATCTGGCATAAACTCCCTGGTTTTGACCAGATTGCCAAAACCAATTAACTCAGACACGAAACCCTTTGAAGGGGGGATCTTGCCATCGATATCCAGTCCAGTGTTATATGTTACTTCTGCTGTGGACTCCTGAAGTGCTCAGGTCAACTTGAGAAAAGAATTACATTTTAAATTATCTTGCGGCTTATATAAATGGTGTATAAAATCACGAGAGGAATAAATCGGGTAGATGCACAGAGTGGGGGAATCGAGGACCAGAGGACATAGGTTCAAGGTGAAGGGGAAAACATTTAATAGGAATCTGAGGGGTCACTTTTTCACACTAAGGCTGGTGGGTGTATGGAACAAGCTGCCAGAGGCGGCCAGGACTATCCCAACATTTAAGTAACAGTTAGACGGGTATATGGATAGGACAAGTTTGGAGGGATGTGAACCAAACGCAGGCAGGTGGGACTAGTGTAGCTGGGACATGTTGGCCAGTGTGGGCAAGTTGGGCCGAAGGGCCTGTTTCCACATTGTATAACTCTATGACTATGATAACATTTTAAAAAAACTGCAGTCATATTAAGTTCAGGGGATAATTGCCTTCCTTCCCTTGCATCCTCTCGTTGTAGCTGTGCACCAAACATTGGCTATCCACATAAAATCACTCGTTGTGAAGTGCATGCAATGAATCAAAATTAACATAATAAAAATATAATTTCTACGTGGAATTCTGCTCCCAGGCACAAGTTGTAGACAGGATGTTATTTGTGCTCCATCGTAATAGTCTAGAAAATTGCATTCACATTCATGTTTTCAATAGAACAAGAAACCTGTAGGAAATTAGGGTAAATTCACATCCTCATAAATAAATTAGTCATTGCAATGGGTTCACGTTTTGCTTGTTGCTCTGTGTTAATATAATGATTTAGATTTTCAACAATACCAATGCAAGTTCCACTACAGAACAAGGACTCACATTCCAACAGCTCCTTGAATAAGAAACGATTATGAGATGGCTGAGTATTCTCCAAGAAGCAATGAGGCTCTTGACTCCCAAACATGAAGGACACATGTATGTCTTCAAGTTTCTAAGGGTTGCTTGCCACTCAAACCAACCTTCATTTGAGAAAATCACACCAGTTCCTACCTTACATTTTCTATAGTATAGCTTATACAAAATCCTCTTAAGCACCACTATCGTATCTGCCTCCACCGCCACCCCTGGCAATGCGTTGCAGTCCCCCACCACTCTGTGTAAATTACATGCCCCGTACCTCTCCATTAAACATTCCCCTTCTCAACCTGTAGCTATGTCCTCTGGTGTTGGACATCTCCACCCTGGGAAAAAGGTTCTGACTGTCTACCTTATCTATGCCTCTCATAATTGTCTATACTTTCACCTAGTCGCCCCTCAAAGATGTTTCATTAATTCCATTTTTCTTACACGACTTAATGTCTAATAATCTGTCCACACTTCAATAAAACGATTAGCTGGGCTTTGAGGAAGTTTAGGATGTTCTGAAAGGAAGATGTAAGGAGTTGAAGGTGCTTGTGATCATTCCTACCGGGTCTGGACGGTTTCTGTATCCAGATCCAGAACAATATGGTTGATCCTCAGCTGGTCTATGAAAGACCCAGTGACTCACTCACTCCAGGCGCGAGGAGGGATGATCCGTAAATGCTAACCAAGCTGCCGATTCCTCATCCTGCGATCGACTTTAAGAACAGTGGCGCAGCGATGAAGTTGGTGCCTTACATCGCCAGAGTACCAGGTTCAATCCTGACCATGGGTGCTGTCCGTATGCATTTAGTAGGTTCTCCCCGTGACCACGTGGGTTTTCTCCGGGTGCTCCGGTTTCCTCCCACGCAGGATTGGCTTCTGTAAATTGTAAACTGTCCCTAGTGTGTAGGATAGTGCTGGCGAACGGGGTGATCGCTGGTCGGCGCGGACTCGGTGGGCCAATGGGCCTGTTCCCCCACTGAAACTCTAAAAGTCTAAAGTCTGAAACACAAACTTACAATAGTTTTCAAAATCAACACCCTTTCTTTTTCTTGCATTTCAGAAGTACTAGTACCCAACGATGATGGAGCTCTCCGACCCTTGGTGATGAAACGTGTTCTGAACTCCACGTAATAAGGACAAAGTGCTCAAGTTTCAGATGCTGGTGGCTTCCCTGAGTTTTGATGAGACTTCAGTAACATATGCTGGATATCAGTTGGGATCAAGCTGCTCATCGTGGAGACGAGGTAAGTATAATTGGTTATGAGAGAGCGTGTTTAAATACATGTTACACGTGTTAATTTCAAATGTCAAAACACTGGAGGTGTGTTATAAAGTGCTCTTCCATATACAGATCCACCAATGATTTAAGAAGGAACTGCAGATGCTGGAAAATCGAAGGTAGACAAAAATGCTGGAGAAACTCAGCGGGTGCAGCAACATCTATGGAGCGAATGAAATAGGCAACGTTTCGGCCCGAAACATTGCCTATTTCCTTCGCTCCATAGATGCTGCTGCACCCGCTGAGTTTCTCCAGCATTTTTGTCCACCAATGATTTGTTCGGCACCCTTGGTTCCAGAGCGTCATTGTATTATCTGTTCTGCCGGACCAACAGAGGTCATGTAATAATGATACAACAA
This sequence comes from Malacoraja senta, assembly GCA_038087875.1. Classification (NCBI taxonomy): domain Eukaryota; kingdom Metazoa; phylum Chordata; class Chondrichthyes; order Rajiformes; family Rajidae; genus Malacoraja; species Malacoraja senta. Next base: position 24,814,821 of record CM075986.1, on the reverse strand, counting down.
TACACCTCTGGCCCACTTATTGTACCTGCTGGAAACATAAATGAAACAAATATTAAATGATAACAAGTTGCCCTCGGAGGTCCAGATGTCGGCCGCCCGCTTTCCCAGCAGGACTACCGGGCCGAGATTTGCCAAATCTGCCTAAAATGCAGTAGAGCGGGCGAGAGGAGTCCAACAGTACCGGAATGGTCACTTAGGCTGCCGAGGGGCTAAGATCAGCCTTGGAAGCCGGTTTTGGGAATGGATCCACCGGCTCTGGCCGGGCCGGAGTTCCAGAGTCGCAAGGGGCAAATTCGACTCGCCGAACCGCCGCGGAAGTCCTGATGAGGTCAAGATCGGCCGCCTCACCCGACCTCAGCGGCAAATTTTTGGGGGGACTTCCGGACGGGATCTCACATGCGCTCTGGTAATTTTTGTCCGGATTTAATGGAGCTTGTGGATCACCAGATGGCAGAAAATCAGTGGTGGGGCTGTATTACGATTGTAACCACAATGTAAGCACAACATTTTATAGCATTACTCTGCTGGGATGTCTGTCTCCGCTCTCAGGCTCAGTCAACCACCAGATCCATATCATAAGACTTGAATGAACAAGGGATCACTTGACAGACATACTTGACTAGATGCCTTGCTCCGGGCTACAGAAGAGAAACGGATGATGCAGAAAATTTGATCTTTAGTAAATATGGAAGCAGGATGTTAGTCAAGGGTTAGCAGGTAATAATAGACAGGAATGCTATAGGAACTGCCCTATGGTCACAATTGATCCTTCAGAAGGACCTCAGGGGGACAGACAGCAGTCAGATAGAGTTACACACAGCTTTAATGGCTGTGCACTTAAAAGTGAAAATGTCATTCAACAAAGAGCAGTATGATTGAGAATGAGAGGCAGGTTCAGTGTGACTAAGTACATTCAGCGTTCCTTCTTAATCTTACAATTTAAAAAGGAATGCCAAGCATTTGAGGAGCTCTAATCCATTCCTGTTTCCAGACTAATTGACGAACATAATCCAGGAACCATCACACGTTTATGTCAAACAAACACTTTATAAAACCCTTAGCTCCATACAAAGACAAATAAAAGTAAAGTCAAATAAACTACTTTTATTTCCCACTCTGTCTGTCGGTTACCCCTCCTCTCCTGAAGCAAAGGTGATATGGTTCTCTCTGGTGTCTCACTTACACACTTGACTCTTCTCAGCGAAGATAGACTCAAAATGCTGGAGTAACTCAGCGGGACAGGCAGCATCTCTGGAGAGAAGGAATGGGTGACGTTAGGGTCGAGACCTTTCTTCAGACTTGGTCTCAGTCAGAAGAAGGGTCTCGACCCAAAACGTCACCCATTCCTTTTCTCCAGAGATGCTGCCTGTCCCGCTGATTTACTCCAGCTTTTTGTGTCTATCTTCAGTACAAACCAGCATCTGCAGTTCCTTCCTACACATTAACTCTTCACAGTTATTTTCACAGAGCGTTACTCCGTTACTGATTCAGGATGTGACGTTACCAGCCTGTGATCACCAGCCCCAACCGCTCCACACTCTTCTGAAGAGTTATAACACCTGACTTTTTGTGTAACCTTTTGGGTGCGGAATGGAACAGAGCAGAACTGCTACCGCCACAATTGTATTTGTGCAAACACCTTAATTCATTCATTCCACATCTTCATTGAATCAGTCTGAAGAAGGGTCCCGACCCGAAACTTCACCTATCCATGTTTTCCAGAGATGCTGCCTGACCTGCTGAGTTACTCCAGCACATGGTGTCTTTTTTTTTGTTCGCCAGCACCTGGAGTTCCTTCTCTCTCTCTCTCTCTCTCTCTCTGTCTCTTTCTCTCTCTCACTATCTCTTGGGCAGCGGTTCAGTTGCTGCCCTATAGCACTTGCAATGCCGGAGACCCTGGTTCGATCCTGACTACGGGTGCTGTCTGTACGGAGTTTGAACGTTCTCCCCGTGACCTGCGTGGGTTTTCTCCAAGATCTTCGGTTCCCACCCACACTCCATAGATGTGCAAGTTTGTAGGCTAATTGGCTTTGGTGTCAGTGTAAATTGTCCCTCGTGTGTGTAGGATAGTGTTAACGTGCGGGGATCGCTGGTCAGTGCGGACTCGGTGGGCCGAAGGGCCTTTTTCCATGCTGTATCTCTAAACTAAACTCTGCGGTAGAGTTGCTGCCTCACAGCCGCCAGGGACTCAGGTTCAATCATGACTACAGTCGCAGTCTGTACGGAGTTTGCATGTTCTCCCCGTGACCACGTGGGATTTCCTCAGGTGTTCCAGAAGCCTCACACATTCACAAAGACTTGCAGGATTCTCGGTTAATTTGGCTTTGGTAAAAATTGTAAATTGTCCCGTGTGTGTGTAGGATGGTGCTAGTGTATGAAGTGATCATCGGTCAGAGACGACTCGGTGGGCCGAAGGGCCTTTTCCCGTACTGTAACTCTAAAGTTTGTTCAGGTTCACATTTATTGCCACATGCACCATTTAAGGTACAGTGGAATTTGATTTACCATGCAGCCATACAAACTAAAGAGCACAATACACAATCATGGATCATGGAAACTTTATTGTCATTCAGACCTTTTGGTCTGAACGAAATTTCGTTGCCTTGCAGTCATACATATAATAAATAACAAAACACACAATAAACACAAATTTAACATCCACCACAGTGAGTTCACCAGACACCTCCTCACTGTGATGGAAGGCAAAAATCTTAAGTCTTTGTCTCTTCCCTCCTTGTTCTCCCTCTGCGCGAAGGTGATCCAGGCCTCCGATGTTGTGACCCCCGCCGGGTGATGGTAAGTAAGTCCCGCGGCACAAACGTGCTCCGCGAACGGGCCGGTTCAATCTCCGCGGCCCCGGGGTAGTCGAAGCTGCCGCCCTCCAGTCCAGCGGACGAAGCTGTTGCCGCGGGAGCTCTGGAAAAACAGGTCACCAACCTGTGACCTGCGAGCTCCCGACGTTGTCATCTACTGGGCCCGCGGCCGAACCTCCGGAGTCGGGTCGCCACCGCCGTAACACCACCTCAGCCCCGAGTCGGGTCGCAGCCGCCGTAACACCACCTCAGCCCCGAGTCGGGTCGCAGCCGCCGTAACACCACCTCAGCCCCGAGTCGGGCCGCTGCCGGGACGCCAGAACCCACCACAATCCCGAAGTCGGCCAGCCTCGCGTTGGTAAGTCCTGGCTGGCTCTGCCTCCAGAGCCTTGAGATAGAACAATAGAATATAACATGAACATCCACCACAGTGGAATCACCTTCTTCATTGTGGTGGAAGGCAATAACTTTGTCAGTCCTCCTCCTTGGTTCATCTGTGTTCAGGGCCATGAACCCTCCGCAGTCGCCGCTACGGATGGCCTGTCTCGTCGGGATTCTCGAAACTCCGACGTCGGGACGGACGGACGCTTGGAGGTCCCGAATCGGCTGCTTCCTACCGGAGACCGGGGCTTCACGATGTTGTAGGCCGCAGGCCGGCGGTCGGAGCTCTTAAAGTCCACACACCGCCCACGGCTAGAAGCTCCACAGAGCTTCAGGATGTCGTAGTCCGCGGGCCAGTGATCGGAGCACTTCTTCTGGCGACCCCCGGCAAGAGATCGCACGGCTCCGCGATGGAACGTCCGCGCTGCGCCCGCTGCTGAAGCTCTGGCCCGACTCCGGGAGAAGCCGCACCAATCCAAGCTGTTAGGGAGGGCGAAATGCAACGAGGAGAAAAGTCGCATTCCACCGAGGTACTAAACAAAACTAAACTAAACTATAGGCACAAACAAGTTACCTTTTGCCTGTTGCGAGAGGGGAGAAGGGGAAGTGGCCAGGATGAAACTCGTCCTTGATTATGTTACTGGCCTTGCCGAGGCAGCATGAGGTATAAATTGAGTCAATAGAAGAGAGGTTGGTTTGTGTGATGGTCTGGGCTGCGTCCACAATTCGCTGCAATTTCTTGCGGTCTTGGATGGAGCTGTTCCCAAACCAAGCTGTGATGCATCCTGATAAAATGCTTTTTATGGTGCATCTGTAGAAGTTGGTGAGAGTTGTAGGGAACATGCTAAACTTCCTAAGCCTTCTAAGGAAGTAGAGGCGTTGGCGTGCTTTCTTGGTCGTTGCTTCAATATGGGTGGTCCAGGAGAAGTTGTTGGTGATATTTACTCCTTGGAATTTAAAGTTTTCAACCATCTCTACTTCAGCACCATCATTCCTTCCTGAAGTCGATCATTATCTCCTTTGTCTTGCTGACATCGAGAGAAAGGTTGTTGTCTCGACACCAGGACACAAGGTTCTCGATCTCCTTCCTGTACTCTGACTCATCATTAATTGATATCCGGCCCACAATGGTGGTGTCGTCTGTGAATTTGAAGATTGAATTAGATTTGTACATGGCTGCACAGTCGTGGGTGTACAAGGAGTAAAGAATGGGACTGAGAACGCACCTGTGTTGGGGATTATTGTGGAAGATGATTTGTCCCCTCTCCTCGCTGATTGAGGTCTGTTGGTCAGGAAGTCGATCCCGATGAATACGATGACTAGGGTGGGGGAGGGATGGAGAGAGGATGCAAGGGTTACTTATGCCTGAAGCTTGTGCGGTGAACCAGCTGCAAGAGATATTCTTCTCCAGGAAGCCTTCTTGTGTTTTCTACACCCAGCCCCGTACACTGGGAGCCTTGTCCCTATCTTCCCCTTTCCTTCCTCAAATATACCATCACCTCCAATATGTCATCACATGGTTCCTGTTCATCCGATCTGATGAAAACCTCCGCCAAGTCTTGCCAAGAACAACATGAGCTGGAACAACAATACCGGAGCAGGCATGGGTTTTAATGATAACACTGGGTGGTGTGTCAGCGCCCTGTGTTTCCTCTTGCAGCTACGGAGGAAGTGTGAAATGTAACGTTACTGTGGTGCTTCATTAAGTGCTGCCCAAGTGGCAAATGATGAGTGAAGTGACTATTTAAGGGCCCGTCCCACTTATGTGACCTTTACAGGCGACTGCCGGCAGTCGTCATACATGTTGAAAATTCAGCGGTGACCAGAAAGACGCTACGACTCTTTGGAGACCTCTCACGACCATAGGAGACTTCTCACGACCATACAGGCGACTCCTAGCGACATGTCGCAGGTGACCTCTCACGACCATAGGAGACCTCTCATGACCGTGGTCGTGAGAGGTTTCCAAAGAGTCGTAGCGTCTTTCTGGTCCCCGTTGAAATTTCAACATGTTGAAAATTTCGGCGACCTATCATGGGTGCCGGCAGTCGCCTGTAAAGGTCGCGAAAGTGGGACAGGCCCTTTACTATGTGTTATTATGTGTTTGCTAAACAAAGGAGATCGTGATTCAAGGTCTGGCAGCTCGCTCTTTTAATTTGCAGACACAAGAAACTCTAGATGTTGGTTTACATAGAAGGACACAAAGCGCTGGAGTAACTCAGTGGGTCAGGCAGCATCTCGGGAGAACATGGATTGGTGATGTTTTGGATCGGGACCCTCCTTCAGACTGCGTTTCGGGTCGGGAACCTTCTTCACAGCTCTTTTAATTGATCTGTCATTTAAGTAACTGGACTGCAGAAGTCTTATTTGAAAGCTGGCAAAAAATCTTTTTTTTTTTAAAACAAAGCTTTGATAACAAGCTCTAGAACTAATAGACAAATGGATCAGAACATTTCAGTCCAAATTTTTCTCTCTGCTATTTGGAGGAAATAACTTACATGTCAATTTGATCCTGAGAAACATGTCCATATATTTCTATACTCCGGCAGCCGAATTGTAAAGAGAAGGAGCAAAGCACAAAGATAAGCACAGAATTATAGCAGTTTCATTCACGCCACCAATAAATAAACAGCTAAATAAATAAATAATAAACAAACAAGCGTGTAAATAGATAAATAGATAAATAGATAAATAAGTAGATAGATAAATAGATAAATAAATAAATAAATAATTTGGCAGATGAATAGATAAATAAATAGGTAAATGGATAGGCAAATAGATAAAATTAAAATTAAATTTTAAAAAGCTCAACTCTTTACCAACCCACTACCTCAATCTTTTCCAGAAACATTTCTATTCTCCTAAAGTAAATGTCGTTCCAATATTTACAGATTAAATGATCATTGCTTTAATCAGTTCTCTAACAAAACAATTCTCCAAGAACTCATTGGATTAAAAGTCTCTGTCCTCCACTTTCATTGTGACTTAATTAATTATTCTATTACAGCTTCGAATCAGTTTCATTAAATGCTCTCAAACCCAAATATCCTCCTTCCACTCTCATCTGCGAATCTCCTTTCCTCTCATCTTTCCCGCATTCTAAAGAGAAAGTCCAGTGCAATTTAAGCTCCTGAATCAATAACTGAATAGTGGTGCCACGGCATGAAGACAGGAAGCAGCTCTGTCCCAAACAGTATTCTTATCCCAACGGCTGTTCCTTAAGATAGACACAAAATGCTGGAGTAACTCAGTGGGACAGGCAGCATCTCTGGAGAAAAGGTATAGGTGATGTTTCGCATCTGCACTTTCTTTCTACGTAAACCAGCATCTGCACTTCCTTGCTATACATTTTCCTGAAGATATTTCTAACCGGCAGGTCAAAGGAAGGTTCGTGTTGCAGTTGCTTTAAAACGGTTTAAGGGCTGCATTGCAGGGCAGTTAAACTCACGTGATTGGCATTTACAACACATGGAACTCATCCCAAATTACACTGACTCAGGTAATTGGTATTAGGGTCAGTGCTTGGACATCAGGGAAGCAGATGTCCCATCTCAACACTGGTTCATGAGATCATGTTCCTCAAGATACATGGAACATAGTAACAGAAGGTGGATGTTCGACCACTTTTAACTGCATTGTTGTTCATGTAGATCATAGTTGACGGAAACGATAAAAGTCTTGTTGGAGTAACTCAACGGTTCAGGCAGCATCTCTGGAGAAAAGGATAGGGGACCTTTCGGGTCGAAACCCTTCCTCAGACCTATCCATTTGCAGGTCCACCACCGATTTTTCGGCAACTGGTGGTCCGGCACCTCCTTTAATCACGAGAGCGCACGTGAAATCCCCCCGGAGGTCCCCCCGAAAATGTGGTGCTTCGACCGGGTGAGGCGGCCAATCTCGGCCTTGTCGGGACTTCTGTGCCGATTGGCATGTTGAATTCATCCCCTGTGGCCAGGGCTCCGTAACTCCAGCCCGGCTGGAGTTGGCAGATCCATCCGCATAGCTGATTTCCGCGTACGGCTATGTGGGTTGGTATCGCAGCCCCTCAATGCCGTGACCTCTGTTGGCCCAGCAAAACGGATAATACAGAAAGGCTCTGGAACCAAGTGTGCAGGGAAATCGGTGGTGGACCAGTACTAGCCTTAGCTCTGTAGTCCTTGGCATTCTTACCAAATAGAACTGTGACTCCAGGAAAGGGTTAGTGAAGCATTGCATCCAATTATCCATAAGATTGTAAGATCATAAGTGATACGAGCAGAATTAGGCCATTCAGTGCATCAAGTCTACTCTGCCATTCAATCATGGCTGATCTATCGCTCTCTCCTAACCCCATTCTCTTGCCTTCTCCCCATAACCTCTGACACCTGTACCTATCCCTACCATTTTTTCGTTAACAAGGAGCTATTATTACAAATTTGCAGTTTATACAATACTGTATTAATTAAAAATGGGATTCATGCAGGTTGCAAACATCAACCATCAGATTACAATATTGTAGGCCGTATCCACGACACACTTGAGCCCCAGCCACGACCAGAAGGCCTCCAAAGTTCCATTATCCCAACAAGCCCAGTAAACATTAGACTAGGTTCTATCCTATTTTTTGATTTCCCAAAGTAATTCTGTATCTGCAGCAAATATTGTCATAAAATGGTGTGAAACGGTAAACAGTCCTTAACTCTGTCATCAACCAAGTAGTTTAATTTAGTTTAGTTTATTGTCACGAGTGCCGAGGGACCATGAAAATCTTTGGTTGTGTACCAAGCTGTCAGCAAAAAGACAATTACAATTGAGGCATCCGCAGTGTCTAGATACATGATAAAGGGAATAATGTGAAAAACGTTTAGTGCAAGATAAAGTCCAATAAAGTCTTCTGGCCCTGGGAGTCGGAGAATGGACAGATCTGAAAGGAGATTATTGGGCCTGTCCCACTTCGGTGATTTTTCAGGTGACTGTTAGGTTGCCGGCAGTCGCCTAAAAAATCGGCAACTGGAACGGCGACGGTCAGAGTGGAACACACACACACATCGCTTCCTTCACGAGCCCGCTATGCAGGCGGGGGACAGGGCAAGCGGGGGGAGCGCTGTCTGAGTGAAATTCACAAAGCCAAGGTGATACGGACACAACTTGCCTTGAACAGGAGGGTTGGCACTGTAATTAAGATGCCTAAAGTACAGTGTACAGTAAGTCCTTTAAAAGGGGGGGAAGAGTGGGGGGAGAGGGGGGAGAAGGAGGGAGAAGGAGTGAAGACAACTTTTAAGAAGCCAGAAATACACGGCTGTGAAGCTCGGCAGACATTTAACATTACAGGTCGGTTATCCTTTGTTCTGAAAACTACTGCTTACGTTTTTTTTCCCAATGAGCCAATGAATTTCACCGGTCAGCCCGGCTACAACCTACGAGAACCTTCGACCTCCTGGCAACCCACTAAGACCTCCTGGCGACCCACCTACGGCACGAGAATTCTTGCTATTCTCCATGGCGGCTTCATTCTAGACGTCGCTAATTTTTCAACATGTTGAAAAATTCGCGGCGATCATAATGAGGCCGCGACTAGTTCCCAGAATGCGGGAACTCCTCACGACCATGAAGGCGACTCCCCGGCAACGTGGCGATCGCAGAGTCTCCTGCAGTCACCTAAAAAGTCGCCGAAGTGGGACAGGCCCATAAGAAGTGTACAGTTAAAGTTAGAAATGCTGCTGTTGGAGTAGATTTAAAAGAAGGAGTGATTTTAATGTATGATTGCAGATCCACTTTTGTGACTAGCACACATGACAATCATGATAATCCAAGATGGCGCCCAGGCCAGGGGACTCTTGGGCGCCATCTTGGAGAGCGTAAAACGACTCGAGGGCCCCATACTCTTCAAACTCGGTTTGTGCAACAAGTTTCTTTGAATTAAAAAAACTCTTCTCCACTAATTAAAATTCAGACAATGGAGAGTAATTCACGTGATGTCACCATGGTTATTGAGATCCACCATCTATTTTTCCCAAGATCTAGGATCACAATTATATCTTTACTTATGTTCCATCAGTGGGTAGATAAATGTCTCCCTGAGTGAAAGTAAGCAAATAAGCTGTGGCTGGTGCCACAAATATTTCACATGCTCCTCCAAGTGGGCTACACACATTTGGCATATATCTCTCGGTGTGGGTTTCAGTGACATTGTGAGTATTTCAAAATGAAAATTGAATCACTTCAACACTGTGACTCATGGTTTATGTTTTCAATGTCAGCATATTTATCAGATTTATTTTAGGTGGTTGATACAATTTGAAACATCTATTTAAACTGAGCTGACCATATGCAACTTATTATTAAGTTGTGATATTTTTGGCACTGACATAATTAGCCAGAATGTTGGAACAAAGGTGAAGCATTTTTTACTCAGATGGAGCAAGCTGTGACTGCTGCTTAAATACATATCTGATTAAAAATCCAGCTTCACTTACAGAAAATGCAATCCTATTTGGCCCAGCTTGGGTACCATATAACCATATAACCATATAACCATAACAGCACGGAAACAGGCCATCTCGGCCCTTCAAGTCCGTGCCGAACATTTAAAAAAAAAATTTTTATTAATTAAAAATAAATACTTCCCCCTAGTCCCATCTACCTGCACTCAGACCATAACCCTCCATTCCTTTCCCGTCCATATACCCATCCAATCTATTTTTAAAGGATAACATCGAACCTGCCTCCACCACTTCCACTGGAAGCTCATTCCACACAGCTACCACTCTCTGAGTAAAGAAGTTCCCCCTAATGTTCCCCCTAAACTTCTGTCCCTTAATTCTCAAGTCATGTCCCCTTGTTTGAATCTTCCCTACTCTCAATGGGAAAAGCTTTTCCACGTCCACTCTGTCTAACCCGCTCATAATTTTAAAGACCTCTTTAACCTTCTGCGCTCCAAAGAATAAAGACCTAAGAGGTACCGATGGGTCCTCTTGTTAATAATTCTGTCTGATTGCCAGGATACAGTTGTTAGAAACAAGTTTCAATATAATCGTGTTGGAAGGAACTGCAGATGCTGGTTTATACCATAGATAGACAGAAAATGATGGAGTGACTCAGCAGATCAGACAGCATCTCTGGAGAAAAGGAATAGGTAACGTTTAGTGTTGGAACCTTTCCTGAGAAGGTTCTGAAGAAGGGTTCCTACCCGAAACGTTACCTATTCCTTTTCTCCAGAGATGCTGCCTGAACCGCTGAGTCACTCCAGTATTGTCTGTCAGAGCTTTAAGTGTCAGCTGTCTGTATTGGGAGCATTTCCCCTCAGCCAAGTCATGGACACATGTTTCTGCTTCATGACCAAAGGTATAGCATTGAAGAGATGTTGCACGGTCAACATAGCCACCTTTGAATAGGATGTTAAACGGAGCTGCTGACACAAGCTCTAGGGCTCTGTCAGTCATGTCCAGGTGAAGAACACAGGCTTATTCATCTTGTGCCCGTTAAAACTAATGCTGATGATGAGTGAATGAGTTCATTCTCAATTCGGCTCAAGATCCTGTTCTCCGAAGATTATACACCGTCCTTACCTTATCTTAATTGTCGCAGATAAATTCACGTTGTATCTTTACTTATGTTTTCTTGGTCTCAGTAAAGCCTAAGAGTGTCAGGCAGCATCCCTGGAGGACATGAATACGCAACATTTCAGGTCAGGACCCTTCTTCCTGTCTGAAGCATGGACCCGACCCGATACGTTGCCTATCCAAGTCTTCCAGAGATGCTGCTTGGCCAGTTGAGTTACTCCAGCACTTTATTTTCTTCTTAAGAATATAGCATCTGCAGTTTGCAAGTCTAAGCTTGAGCGATTATTGATTTATATCCAAGTCTGAGTATTTCCTGGTCAACAATGTATCTGAAGGCATCGCAGGGAAATGGGTGCCTGAGATTCTGTGGAACGTCTGGGGGACCTTGCACCCAGATGAGTTTACATTAAGAAGTCTGGCGGTTCGAGCCCTGTTCCTGCCTCATTAACCAGACTGCTGAGCAGAGGAAGGCACATTCCAAGGTGCGCGGTGTACAAACTGCCTCTCAGGAAGGATCTGTGAAGCTGTAAAACAATATCAAGCGTAAAACCACAAAATGCACCAGATGTACCTGATCTCACACAATGACATCTAAAACTGGGGAGATAGAGTCATAGGGTCATGCAGCACGGAAACAGCTTCTTCGGCCCAAATTGCCCGTGCCGACCAAGATAGTCCCCCCTGCTCACGTTTGCCTCATATACTTCCAAACCTGTGTTGTGAATTTGTGGAATTCCCTGACACAGAGGGCAGTGGAGGCCAAATCACTGGATGGATTTAAGAGAGAGTTGGATAGAGCTCTAGGGGCTAGTAAAATCAAGGGATATGGGGAGAAGGCAGGCACGGGTTATTGATTGGGGATGATCAGCCATGATCACAATGAATTCTGGCTCGAAGGGCCGAATGGCCTCCTCCTGCACCTATTTTCTATGTTTCTATGTTTCTATTCCTATACCCTTTCAAATGTCTCCTCTGGCAGCTCGTTCCGTATACCCACCAACTTCTGTGTGAAAAGGGTGCCCCTCGGGTTCCTATTAAATCTATCCCCTCTCACCTTACATCATGCAAATTGAGCATTATGTTTTATACGATCTGCAAGACTGCCTAAGAGTTATTCCTACCTTAGAACATAGAACAGTATAGCACAGTAAAGGGCCTGTCCCACTATGGCGACCTAATTTGCGAGTTTAGAAGAGTTTGCGCTTGCCACAAACTCACAGCATGGTTGACACGTGGTCCTAGGAGGTCACTGTAACTCTCCTTCATGCTCGAGAGAAGTTCCCGCATACTCACGGACTCAGTTTGGTCGAGGAAAACTTTTCAACATGCTGAAAAAATGTTCGCGAGTAAAAATTGGTCGGCATGGTTCTTTTGAACTCGTAGTGCAGTGGTAGTGGAGTCACCATGTAGTTATAGGTCGTCGAGGTAGCCGTAGGCAATCTCATTTGCTGACCGGGCATTTTAATTGGCTCATTGGGGGAAAAAAAAGTAAGCACGAGTTTTCAGAACTAAGGAAAACCGACCAGTAATGTTAAATGCCCACTAAACTTTATTAAAAGTTGTCTTGCTTCTTAAAAGTGTATCCATTCCTTCTCCTCACCCCTTCTCACCCCCTCCCCTACCCGTTCTCTAAAGGACTTTACCGTACACAGTGCCAGCCGTCTTTTACCTTCCAGACAGCGCTCCCCCGCTTTCCCTGGCCCCCGCCTTTGCTCTGTGTGTGTGTGTGTGTGTGTGTGTGTGTGTGTGTGTGTGTGTGTGTGTGTGTGTGTGTGTGTGTGTGTGTGTGTGTGTGTGTGTGTGTGTGTGTGTGTGTGTGTGTGTGTGTGCGTGTGTGCATGCGTGCGTGCATGCGTGCATGTGTGGTCGAGCTCGTGGTTTCATCGCTGACAGTCGATCCAGCTCGAGGTTTTTCAGGCGAGTGCCCTCAAGCTTGAAGGTCGAAGACAGTCGCTGAAAAGTCGCGTAATTGGGACAGGCCCTTAACAGACCTTTGGTCTACAATTTCTTTAGTTAGAGGGTAGTGAATCTGTGGAATTCATTGTGGAAGCCGTCATTGGGTATTTTTGTATGTCGGAGTTGTTGCAGTGAGCGGAGAGCTGTACGTTCAGAGGGGGTGAGGTTGGAGAAGGTAAGGGGAGTGGAAAAGTTGAGACGGTTGATGTCACGCCGGCAGTTAGAAATAAAGAGGTCCAGAGAGGGTAGAAGGCCGTTCTGGGGACTCAAAGAGAAGGGGGACTGGTGGAGACAGGAGGAGGGGTCATCACTGGGTGGTGAGGACTCCTTCCCATAAAAAAAGTCACGGAGGTGGAGGCGACGGAAGAAAAGCTCTACGTCGTGGTAGACCCGGAACGTGTGGAGGTGGGGCCATGGGGAACGAAGGCGAGGCCTCTGTTGAGGACAGACCATTCCATATCGGAAATGGGGCGGTCAGGGGGGATGGTGAAGACACGACAAGGGTGGGGTGGGTTGGGGTCAGAGGTGGGCCGGGGAGTGGACAGAGGCTGAGGCGAGGTGATGGTGGGTGTTCAGAGAGGAGGGGGGGGGGCGTGAGGACTATTGTATGGGTGGGGTGTGGTCGGGGTAACCTGGTTAAAAGAGGGGGAAGGGGAAGACCCATCACTACTGAGGTTCCGTGTAGGAGGGGGGGGGAGCAGTTGGACCCAGCAGAGTCAGACCACGTGGTGTGGGAGTCTGCATCGTAGAGGCTGTGGGCCTGGTGCTGAGCCTGGAACTCAGGTGAGGCGACGGCTCCGGCCCCGGCCCGCTGGTGGGTGGTGGAGAGGCGAGGGTCGGCGGAGTCACTGGTGGAGGTCGGTGGGGGGCTGGAGTAGAGATACGGGTCAGCGGCAGCAGCTTTAGGGAGACAGTGAAGGTCAGCAACAGCAGCGGCGGTGGCCCCAGAGCGGCGGTAAGAGTCGTCGGCAGCGGCAGTTTTGGTGGTCCGGGCCTGGGATCGGCCTGCAAGGTGGTGAGGGTCAGAGAGGCAGTGGGTGTTGGTGATGCTCCTCGTGGCGGCAATGGCGTCGCGGCTCTCGGCCTCGTGGTGGTCGGGCAGTGGTGGAGCCCCGGGCCTGCGGGCGGTCGAGTCGAGGAGTGTCGGTGGAGGGACCGGTCTGGAGGCGGGCAAGCTTGTGATCCTTGAAAGAGCCCAGGTAGGCGAGGAAGCGTTTGTTGAAGGTGTGGATCTGGCGTAGAGTGAAGTAAAGTTGGGGTCCATTGGAGAAGTTACTGGAGTAACTCAGCAGGTCAGACAGCATCCCTGGAGAAAATGATTAGGTGACATTTCGGGTTGAGACCCTTCGTCAGACTGAGATTCTGAGGTATTCAATGACTTCTCTAATTCCTAGATAATTTATACAGATCAGAATGAAACTTTTAAAATGTTGAAGAGATTGGACTGTGAACATTAGACATTGTACCGACTGTAGGTTTTTTAGACTTTGAATCTAATAAGTTGGAGACAATGAGAGGGCCGTGCATACAAGATGCTTGAACACGGAACTACATTAGACATCAAGAGGTTTGCTTCTTCCCAGAGGATTACTGGTTTGTTTAGTGGTTGCAGACTCAATGCAAACATTCAGGAGGGAACTGAATATATTCCTTGGAGTGGGCAGCAAGGTCAGTGAATGGCCAGAAATGTTCTGTGCAGTTTACTGAAGTACAACGTGATACAGGGAAATTGGAACAAAGTAAACAGTCTCTGTCGAAAATAACTTGTGGGTCTCCTTTGAACCTCCATGCTCTGATTTCCTATTGAAACGGGTCTAATTTGGGGTCACAGTACAGGATTTTGTTTTACAAAAAAACGTAAGTACTTGTAAAGGAATAATCAAAGTAAATAGACTAAACCCATCAACTCATGAGACTTGCGATTGTGTGATTCTAGATGTGGTTATTGTCATTTTCTCATGTTGCAGAGAGGAATGTGTACACTCACAGTAATATTATAACACAGTATGGGCTCCAGTAAGTCAAGAATATATATGTATATTTTGCCTGTTGAATGTAATGAAGAGATGTTACTTGCTGAAGATTTCCATGGGAAAGTTAGTGGTGGAATATTTTCAAAATACCCCTACTGAACAGATTCAATCTTCATAGAAAATATTCAAGAACTCAAGAATCCATTCAAAAACATTCATTAAAAGTGACTGAAAGTGCATTAAATGAAAACATTTGCAAGATATTAAGTAAATTTGCACAATTGGTTTCAATTGGACAGTCATAGAGTCTTACAGCACAGAAACCGGCCCTAATCATCCATGCCGACCATAATGTCCCGTCTAAACTAATCCCTTTTGCCATGTGCCATATCCCTGCAAACCTTTCCTACCCATGTACCGTGTAAGTGCAGTTATAAAACCCGTCTCAATTACCTTCTCTGGCACCTTGTTCCATATACCCACCACCATCAGGGTGAAAAAGTTGCCCCTTAGGTTGCTATTTAATCTTTCCCTTCTCACCTGAAACCTATGTCCTCTGGTTTTGATACCGCTACCCTGGGTAAGACTCAATGCATTCACACTATCTATTCCCCTCATGATTTTATATACCTGAATATGATCACCTCTCAGCCTCCTGCGCTCCAAGGAATAAAGTCCGAGCCTGCATAACCTCCCCCTCTGGTTCAGGCTCTTGAGTCCTGGCAACATCTTCATTAATCTTTTCTGCATTCCTTCCAGCTTAATGACATCCTTCCTAGAGCAGGGCGACCAAAACTGAACACAGTCCTCCAAATGTGGCCTCCTCAACACCTTGTACACCTGTCCCAACTTCCGAAGTCCCTACCTCTATACTCAATATGCTGACAGATGAAGGCAAATGTACCAAAAGCTTTTTTACGACCTATGTACATGTGACGCTGCTTTCAAGGAACTATGTATAGGTATGTTACAAAACTTACCTTCAGTCGCGCTGTAATTCTGCCACTGGCCGTGTGCGCGATTTTGGCGCCTTTAAGGGGGGGGCGGGGTTAAAACGCGGGTTTATCCTCCCTTGTCCTGGTTAATATTTTGTTGGAGTACAAGCGTTGGCTGAAGAATCGTTCCTAGTGGCGTTTTGTGAATTTTTTTAAATTATTAAATCGTCAATGTCAGCGCTAGAGTAATTTTAAAAGCAGCTCCTGAAGCGTCAACGCCGATAACGGGGACGGATTTCACACACGGGACAGGTAAATGAAAGTGGTTTCTTTAAATGTATAAAAGTGCTTCTTAAGAAGCCTTTAATTCACATTTTTTCATGCGACACGGTGATTTTATTCCCCGAACTAATGGCAATATTTTTCATGCCAATACGGGGTTAAATTCACCGCAAATGAACGTTCCAAAAGATCACGTTCCAGAAATCCTCACTCACAAGATGATTTAAATGTCCATTAATTTACAGGTATTAAACATTCAATTCCTTCCATTTGGCCTGTAAATTCATGAAAATGAGATTTAAAAATTATGTTATATTGTGAATTATTGTGTGAATGTTATTTGGACACTTAGGCTATTTAAAAATGTTAATCTATTCTTAAGAAATTGATAGATGTTTAGATCTAGTAATTGAATTTTGTAATTAGCTACAATTAGGTAACTAACTAATTATATGCTTTACTTTCTTGTCTTCTAAGTAAGATTGTTTCATATTTGTTTCAGAATGCTTCAATCTATAATAACTGAAAATTTCTTTCAGTTATCTTAATTTTTAAGAAAGTTATGGGCTTTTAACTGTCCTCGATCACAGCTTTTGTGTTAAGTCAATGGAAAAACAATAGGGAACAAGATGCTAATTTCCGAGTATGAAAATGGCCATAACTTCTTTAATACTGAAGATATGAAAGTGAATTAGGTGTCAAATTAAACTTATTTTTATGCTTTATCTGATGGGATAAATTGCAGACTTTAATTTTAAAATCTCAAAATTTTGTAACATTGCTACTATGTACCTGTACTCCGAGCTCACTCTGCTCCACAACATAGGGAAGTGTTCACTGTGAAGGTCCTACAGTTCACTGTGAAGGTCTTGCCCCGGATTAACTTCCTAAGATGCAACACCTTGCACTTATCTGCATTAAACTCCATGAACCATTCCTTAGCCCACTTGCCCAGCTGATCAAGATCTTGCTGCCAATTTTGGTAACCATCTTTACTATCTACGATACCACCTATTTTAGTGTCATCTGCCAAACATATTAATCATGACTTGTATGTTCTCATCTACATTATCGATATAAACCACAAACCAGCACCGATCCGTGAGGCACACAACTAGCCACTGGCCTCCAGTCCAAAAAACAACCATCCACCACCACTCTCTTCTTCCTTTCATGAAGCCAATGCTGTATCCAGTTAGCTAGCTCTTCCTCATCCCATGCGATCTAGCCTTCCAAAGTAGACTACCATGTGGAACAGTATCAAAAACCTTGCTGGAGTCCATGTAGACAACATCTACGGCCTTGTCCTCATCAACCTTGGTGCCATCTTGCTCATTTGTTCTTCTGTGCTGAATTAGTTACCAACATAAAAAAGCGTTGAGTTTGAATCTTGCAGGAAAGCATTTCATTGTCTTGTTCCTCCGTTAATATCTGGTCTTAATTTTCAATTTTAAAATTCGCAGACGACACCACCATCGTGGGCCATATATCAAATAATGATGAGAAGGAATTCAGGAAGAAGAACGAGAATATCATGTGCCTAGTGTCGAGACAGCAACCTTTCAATTTCAGCAAAGCAAACGAGATACTGATCGACTTCAGGAAGCTAAGAGGTACACGTCAGTTTGCATTGATGGCGTCGAAGTGGAGATGGTTGAGAACTTCAAATTCCTAGCAGTCAATATTACCAACCACATTACCTGGACCACCCATATTGATACAACGACCAGGAAAGCACTCCAACGCTTCTACTTCCTTAGAAGGTTTAGGAAGTTTGGCATGTCCCCTGCAACTCTCACTGACTTCAACAGATGCACCATAGAAAGCATTTTATCAGGATGCATCACAGCTTGGTTTGGGAACAGCTCCATTCAAGACCACAAGAAATTGCAGAGAATTATGGACGCAGCCCAGACCATCACACAATCATTTACAGAGAAGTGTGAAGGTGTTGCATTTTTGGACGTCGAACAAGGGTAGGACCAACACAGTGGATGGTAGGCCTCTGGGGAGTGTTGTAGAGCAGAGGGATCTAGGAGCGCAGGTGCATGTTTCTTTGAAGGTCGAGTCGCAGGTAGTTAAGGTGGTCAAAAAGGCTTTTGGCACATTGGCCTTTATCAGTCAGAGTATAGAGTATAGAAGTTGGGAGATCACTTTGCTGTTGTATAAGATGTTGGTGAGACCGCATTTAGAATATTCTGTTCAGTTCTGTTATAGTTCAGCCCATGTTATATGAAATATATTATCAAGTTTGAAAGGGTTCAGAGAAGATTTATGAGGATGTTGTCAGGACTAGAGGGTGTAAGCGAAAAGAAGAGGTTGAATAGGCTGGGACTCTATTCCTTGGAGCACAGGAAGGTGAGGGGTGATCTTATAGAGGTGTACAAAACCATGAGGAATAGATCGGAGGCACAAAATCTCTTGTCCAGAGTAGGGGAATTGAGGACCAGAGGACATAGGTTCAAGGTGAAGGGGAAAAGATTTAATAGGAATCTGAGGGGTAACTTTTTCACACAAAGGGTGATGGGCGTATGGAATAAGCTGCCAGAGGAGGTAGTTGAGGCTGGGACTATCCCAACTTTAAAGAAACAGTTAGACAGGTACATGGATAGGGACAGGTTTGGAGGGATATGGACCAAGTGCAAGCAGGTGGGACTAGTGTAGCTGGGACATGTTGTCCAGTGTGGGCAAGTTGGGCCAAAGGGCCTGTTTCCACACTGTATCACTCTTTGGCTCTATGACTCTAAACCAATCTTCCTTCTAATGACTCCATTTATACCTGATGCTGCCTCGGCAAGGCCAGCAGCATAATCAAGGACGAGTCACTATCTGGCTACTCCCTCTTTTCCCCTCTCCCATCGGGCAAAAGTTTTCGAAGTGTGAAAACGCACACCTCCAGATTTAGGGCCAGTTTCTTCCCAGCTGTTTCAGGCAACTGAATCATCCTACCACAACGCAGTGCTGAACTACTACCTATCTCTTTGGTGACCCTCAGACTATCCTTGATCGGACTTTGCTGGCTTTACCTTGCACTAAATGTTATTCCCTTATCATGTATCTATAAACTGTAAATGGCTCGATTGTAATCATGTATTGTCTTTCCGCTGACTGGATAACTCGCAACAAAAGCTTTTCAATGTACCTTGGTACACGTGACAATAATAAACTAAACTAAGCTAAATTAAACTAATTAGAACATAAGATGATTATAAATAGAAGCAGGATTGGATCATCTTGGCCTCTTGTATCTGCTATGCCACTCAGATCATGGCTGATCTTTTACCTCAGTAACACTCTCCTGCACAAATTGTCTTTCCCTTAATTCCATAATATCTAAATTAAAACAGTCTTGAATATATTTGCCAACTGAATTTCCACATCATTACTGAGTAGATAAATCTGGAGATTAATTGTTGTCTGGATGAAGAAATCTCTGCTCATCTCCAACCCTTTATTATTTCTGGATACCCCAATTATGGCTAACATAATCACTGCATTTACCATGTTAAGCCTCTTAAGAATCTTGTATGTCTCAATAGAATCATCTCTCATTCTAATGATAAACCCATTATCCCAGGTATTAATCTGGTACATATTTATCCATGCTCTGTTGCACATTTATCCGTAATTTGTCAAGGCCAGACCCTTGTACAACATTCCATATGTGGTCTCACCAGGACCCTGCATAATTGGACCAAGATGTCTCCAGTTTTGTACTTAATTCCTCTTGCAATAAACACTAACATGCAATTTACCTTCCTAATGGGTTAGTGCAACTGTACATTAATTGTAAGGATTTTTGTGTACGGACACCCACATCCCTTTGAATATCAGCTCCATTGAATTTCTCGCCTTTTATTTTTCATGACTATTGAATGGCTGAAACATTGTTGTGGCATGTTACTAAAGGGGTGTTAATACAGGGCACAGTGGCATTTAAAACAATACAGGAAAAAAATACTTTCTCTGAAAGGGAGTTACTATATCCTGCTGGATATTAATTGCTGAAATGATTCCAGTTCCAATGATCAATTGAAGTCTAGAAGGTGAGTAAGTGTGTGCGTTTCTGTTAATAAAATGTAATCTATATTTACTGGTGGCACAGTATCCCTAATGTGCAGGATACTAGAATACATAGAACATAGAACAGAAAAATAGGTGCAGGAGTAGGCCATTCAGCCCTTTGAGCCAGCACCTAAAGCCAGCATCTAAAATCAGTACACCTTTCCTGTTTTTTCCCCATTTCCTCTGATCCCTTTAGCCCCAAGAGCTAAATCTAACTCTCTCTTGAAAGCATCTAGTGAATCGGCCTCCACTGCCTTCTGTGGCAGAGAATTTCACAGATTCACAACTCTCTGGGTGAAAAAAAATTTCCTCATCTCAGTCCTAAATGACCTATCATTTATTCTTAAACTGTGACCCCTGGTTCTAGACTCCCCCAACATGGGAAACATTTTTCCTGCATCTAGCCTGTCCAATCCCTTAAGAATTGTATATGTTTCTATAAGATCCCCTCTCATCCATCTAAATTCCAGTGAATACAAGCCCAGTCGACCCATTCTTTCATCATATGACAGTCCCTCCATCCCGGGAATTAACCTGGTGAACCTACGCTGCACTCCCTCAATAGCAATAATGTCCTTCCTCAAATTAGGAGACCAAAATTGCACACAATACTCCAGGTGCAATCTCACCAGGGCCCTGTACAACTGCAGTAGAACCTCCTTGCTCCTAATGCTAGTGGGATCACTGGTCGACGCGGACTCAGTGATGGGTCAGTTTCTGTGCTGTATCTCTAAAATCTGGTCTAAAGTCAGGATCAAACCCAGGTATATGGCGCTGTGAGGCAGTAACTCTACCTCTGCGCCACTGTGCTGCCCCCACCTGACCTTGGGTTCTGTCTGTGAGGAGTTTGCATGTTCTGCCTGTGACCATGTGGGTTTCCTCCAGGTGCTCCGGTTTCCTCCCACATTCCCAAAGATGTGTTGGTTTGTAGGTTAATTGGCCTCCTTAAATTGTCTCTAGTGTGCAGGGAGTGGATGAGAAAGTGGGATAACGTCGACCTGGGTATGAACGGGTGATCAATGGTCTGCATGGACTCGGTGGGCTACAGTTTCCATGCTGTATTTATCAATTAATCAATCAATTCAGTTCTCAGCAACAAGGCATCTGAAGGAATATATACCATGCTTGAAACAATGGAATTCAGAGATGTACCAGTGACCAGAATTGGAGGAATACAATAATCTTAGACAATCGGAGTGATGGAGAAGTTTAAATGGATAGGAAGGATGAGAAAAATTAAAACGCCATGAAGTTCTGCTGCGGAGGAACACAATATTCTGTCTTTTAAGAGGGATTTGGGCCAAACGTGAGCAAATGGGATGTGTAGTTGGGCATCTTGGTGGGCATGGCGTTCGAGTTACCGAGTCAGACCATGATGCAACCAGTCAGGATGCTCCCTATAATGTACCTATCAATCTTGTAAGAAAGTAGAGGCATTGAAGGCATTGGGGTGCAGCAGTAGAGTTACTGCCTTACAGCGCTTATAGTGCCAGAGACCCGGGTTCTGACTACAGGCGGTGTCTGTAAGTGGTTTGTGCGTTCTCCCCATGACCTCATGGTTTTTCTCCGAGATCTTCAGAATCCTCCCACACTCCAAAGACGTACAGGTTTGTAGGTTAATTGGCTTGGTATAAAATGTAAATTGTCCCTAGTGTGTGTAGGATAGTGTTAATGTGCGGGCATCGCTGGTGGATGCGGACTTAGTGGGCCAAAGGGACTGTTTCCACGCTGTATCTCTAAACTAAACTAAACTAAAACTAAACTAAGAGCTTTCTTTGTGATTGCATCAATGTGCTGAATCCCAGGACAGATCTTCAGAGATAAATACTTCCAGGACGATGAAGCTGTTGCGTATCTCCACCACCATCCCCTCGATGAACACAGGTTCATGGATTATTATGGACATAGAATCTCTCCACACCTTCATCATGTGGCAGAATGCCTTGAGATGATCTGCTTCTTCCCCTAACAGAGGCTCAACCAGTCTCACCTGGCCAAACATGTTCACATATTGAAGATCTTCATCTTCAGCTACATTCGCTAGCTTTAAATCAAAGGTGATGCTGGAGCTCAGCGTGAGTTCAAGCAGTCTCCATCTATGGAAAACATTGAGCAGTCCTTGGTTCAGTTTGCTCAGGACATCTCCCTCAGTCGTTTTCCCTCAGCTTGTAACCATAACAAAAATCGAGACAAGAGGAGGCTATTCAGCCCCCGTGCCTCAATCCTTTATTCAATAAGATTATGGCCCATCTTTTACCCAAGTTCCACTTTTCCATTCTCACCCCATATCTCTTAAATCCTTAAAAAGTAGGCATGCAGATGCAGCAGGCAGTGAAGAAAGCGAATGGCATGTTAGCATTCATAGCAAAAGGAATTGAGGATAGGAGCAGGGAGGTTCTACTGCAGTTGTACAGGGTCTTGGTGAGACCACACCTGGAGTATTGCGTACAGTTTTGGTCTCCAAATCTGAGGAAAGACATTCTTGCCATAGAGGGAGTACAGAGAAGGTTCACCAGACTGATTCCTGGGATGTCAGGCCTTTCATATGAAGAAAGACTGGATAGACTTGGCTTGTACTCGCTAGAATTTAGAAGATTGAGGGGGGATCTTATAGAAACTTACAAAATTCTTACGGGGTTGGACAGGCTAGATGCAGGAAGATTGTTCCCAATGTTGGGGAAGTCCAGAACAAGGGGTCACAGTTTAAGGATAAAGGGGAAATCTTTTAGGACCGAGATAAGAAAAAAAAAATTCACACAGAGAGTGGTGAATCTCTGAAATTCTCTGCCACAGAAGGTAGTTGAGGCCAGTTCATTGACTATATTTAAGAGGGAGTTAGATGTGACCCTTGTGGCTAAAGGGATCAGGGGGTATGGAGAGAAGGCAGGTACAGGATACTGAGTTGGATGATTAGCCATGATCATATTGAATGGCGGTGCAGGCTCGAAGGGCCGAATGGCCTACTCCTGCACCTATTTTCTATGTTTCTATGTTTCACATCTACAACATCCATCCATCTCTGGATGAAAAACCCGAGGCACTGAGCCTCCATAGCCTTCTTGGGTGATGCATTATAAAGATTCACTTATCCTTTTGGTAAAGGTATCCATTCCCCCTCTATCCAAAACAGATGACTTGTAAGAACATAGAACAGTACAGCACAAAAACAGGCCCTTCAGCCCACATTGTATGATGCCAAGGCCAACTCTTAACAAATTGTTAATTTTATACATTGAGTCCTGCTTCTGGGCATGCCTGCACATGAAACATTAACTCCACGTCTACCCAGTCATTCAACATCCATGACGTCTAGTTGCCGGATAATGTAATTCCTTAACTCACTCCAACTGTAATCTAAATCAACCCTGACCTCTCACACCTTTCCGTAGAAGCCTATTCAATCATTTGAAAAAAACTCTACCCAATGATTCTAAACTCCAAGAACAGTATCTCATCTGCCAACATGTTGCAGGTCTTGATACTCCACACTAAATCCAACAATGACAGGAGTTTGAGCGCTTTCAGGGTTTTTTTTTTTGTGGGGGGGGATTATTTAACCCGCCACTTTTGATTTGTTCACTTATATCCCCAGATCCATTTGATCTTCCACCTTATTAAGTTTAATTTTTCCTAAGGGAGGTGATTTCAGCTTTTTTTTTGTTAAAGACTCGTTTTAAACCTAATTGTTTAACAGTTTTCTAAACTTTGCAAGTTTTCTAGTGATTTACCCAGTAGTAAAATGTTGAAACTTGATGAGGAGGATCAATTTGATTAATTACTTGAAGTGTTGACAAAATGTATTGATGAGGGCAGTGAGATTAATATAGCCTGTACAGATTTCATCTAGGCCTTTGACAAGATCCCACATGGGAAACTGGTCTAAAACATTCACAAGATTCAAGCCAAGTTGGAAAATGTTATCCAATATTCAAGATTAAAGATTCAAGATTCAATTTAATTGTCGCATGTACCAATTAAGGCACAGTGAAATTGGAGTTACCATACAGCCATACTAAGTGAGAAAAACAACAATACACAATTCAGCCACAAAAAAAATTAATTTACATAAACATCCACCACAGTGGAATCAACATTCCTCACTGTGATGGAAGGACAATAAAGTTCAGTCATCTTCCTCCTTTGTTCACCCGTGGTTGGGGCTGTTGATCCCTCCGCACTAACCGTTGCCAACGGTCCGCTGTTCAAGCCCTCTCGTCGGGATGATCGAAACTCTGGCGTCGGGATGGATCGGAACACTCCCGGATGTTCCCGAGCTCATGGAGCTCCCGAGTCGGCCACGTCTTACCGGAGACCGCTGCTTCACTTAAACCCTGGCGATCCTCGGCAAAAGATCCCAGGCTCCGCGACGGTAAGTCCACGCCGCACCCGCGTCTTGAAGCTCCGGGCCGGACTCCAGGAAAGGCCGCACCACTCCACGTTGTAGGCCGCAGGGGGGGACGGAGATGCGACACGGAGAAAAATCGCATCTCCGTCGAGGTAATAGGTCGAGGTAATAGGAAGGGCGATGGCTGAGGCCTGTTTAGTTTGGTGTGGAGTTAGTGCTGAAACAGGCTCTTTATCCCACTGAGTCCACATCGGCCAGCAATCATCCTGTACACTAGCACTATCCTACACACTCGGGACAACACATCATTTTTAACAAAGCCAATTAACCTACAAATGAAATAGAATGCCTTTTATTGTCATTCAAACAGCTTGGTTTGAACGGAATTGCATTTCTACAGTCTTAACATTACAAAAAAAAAACAAGCCCCACACTTAACACAATTTACACAAACATCCATCACAGTGAATCTCCAACACCTCCTCACTGTGATGGAAGGCAAAAGTCTTATCTCTTCCCTTTGTTCTTGCCCGCGGTCCAGCAGTCCAACTGCAACGCCGAGGTGACTGGGGCTCCCGATGTTAAAGCCCCCCGCGGCCATTTAAGCCGTGCCGGGTGATGTTAGGCCCGGCTCTGTGTCCTTTAAACCCCGCGATTCCAGCTTTTTGGAGCTCCCATCGCCACCACAGCTCTACCCGCTCCGAAGTCAGCCAGCTCCGCGGTGGCTAGTCCGCAGGCTCCACGATGTTAGGCCCAACAACATCGGATACCCGTCAGGGAAAAAGTCGGGTCCCCGTACAGGGAAGAGATTAAACAGTTTCCCCCACCCCACCTCCCCCCCCCCCACCCCCCACATAAACACAGCTAAAAAATAATAAAAACTTGAATCAAAAACATACATTTAACGAGACAAAATTTTTAAAAAGACAGACGGACTGCAGTCGAGCCGCTGCCGTTAGGCGCCGCCACACTGACCACAAATCTGTACGTCTTTGGAATGTGGGAGGAGACCGAAGCACCTGGGGAAAACCCACGCGGTCACAGGGAGAACATACAAACTCCGTATAGACAGTATCCCACAGTCAGAATCGATCCCGAGTCTCTGGCGCTGTAAGGCAGCAACTCTACCGCTGTGCCACCGTGCCACTTGTTTTTGTGACTGGAACACTAGTCAGCGATGTACCGTAGTGTCCAGTGCTCCAACTGTTGTTATATATATTCATAATTTGGAATGAAAGTAGGAGATATGATTAGTAAGCATGCAGAGTTGTTGAAAATTGGTGGGGTTTCTGAGAATCAGAAGGATATTCGTAGGTGACAGAAGGACATTGATAAGTTGGTTAAATGGGCAAAGCTGCAGAAGACGTTAGAAATCAAATTTAACACAATACCAATGATAGTGAAACAATGCAGAATGAAAGGGCTGCTAAGGGTAGGACATGCACAGTGCCCTCGGGTGTGTTGAGGCACAATGCAGTGAGCAAGCTGTGTGGGCGTGGAGTGGAGTGACAGAAAAGGTACTCTCTCAATATTTAAGGTATAGATAAGCACTTGAATAGCTGAGGCACGGACGTTTGTGGCCCACAGGAAAGTAAATGGAATTAGGAAAGATGGTGCTTATCGTTTGGCTTGGGCATGGTGGCAGATAGGGCAGTTACCGTGCTGTTTGACACTATTACTGTAGGATTGAAATCATGGAATCAACACAGTGATTGCAAAGCTTCTGATTTTTGCTCCTGGTCACCTCTGGCATCAGACGATGTGCAGCACTTGACTAGATGCCATGTCTGGGATCTTCTGCAGCCCTCGTGTGGCCGATGTAGCTCACAGATAGAAGCAAACATTTCAAACACCCATCAAAATTGCTTCAGCATCGAGGACATCTTCCCAGGGAAACCAACATTAGGGACCTGATTCGGACTGTTCCGCTGAAGAATGGTCCGAATCCAAAACTTTGCCTCTTCATGTTCTCCCAAAGATGGTGTCTGACCTGTTGAGTTATTCCAGCAATTTGTGTCTTTTGTTCCTTGTGTCCACTACATGGACTTGCATTACTTTTTTTCTTCCAATCCACTCCTCCCTTACTGCACCCCACCAGCATGCTAAAGTATGCCTTGCAAAAACACCACCCACTGGCCACCAACAACCTGAATGACGCTATTCCCACCCTCATCACTCCATAACTCGTATCCAATGAGCCGCAGCAGCCAACCCATGCTCTCAAGATAGACACAAACTGCTGGAGTAACTCAACGGGACAGGCAGCATCTCTGGAGAGAAGGAATGGGTGATGTTTCGGGTCGAGGCCCTTCTTCAGAAGCAGATACTTGGTCCGAGAGGGAACAATAGCCAGGTTTACAGCAGCGAATGGGGAAAGATACATGGATGAGGCAGTGCTTAGGGCAGCACAGTCGTCAGCGGTAGAATTGCTGCCTTACAGCACCAGAGACCCCGGGTTCGATCCTGACTACAGGTACTGTTTGTATGGAGTTTCTCCCTGTGACCCTGTGGGTTTTCTCCAGGTGCCCCGGTTTCTTCCCACACTCCAAAAGACACACAGATTTGTGGGTTAATTGTCTTCTGTTAATTTTGACTTGGCCCAAGCGTGTAGGTAGTGCTAGTGTACGGGGTTATCGCTGGTGGGCAGAAGGGCCTGTTTCCTTGCTGTATCTCTAAAGTCTAAAGTAAAGTCTAAAGCAAAGTAAAGTAAAGCAACAATTATGGGTTATGGATGGGAGATATTGAGAGGAGTAGGAAGAACTGACAGGGTGGGCGTTTGCCGACTGGATATACTATCCAGAGTTGCTGTCTGTCCCGCTGAGTTACTCCAGCATGTAGTGTCTATCTTCGGTGTAAACCAGCAGCTGCAGTTCCTTCCTACACAACCCACATTCTCATCCTGCAAACTCACCCCCACAATAGCCCCTGTTCTGCTTTCACCTAACCCTTCGCTCCCACCTTTCCAGCATTGGTCTCAGTCCCAGGTTCATCCAATATCCACTACACGCTACATACTGGCAATGCATACGGGGGGAAACTCTGCAGATGCGAAGACAATTCAGTCGTGTATCATCCTTGTGACCACCCATGCACCAATGTCATCAGCACATTTAATGTTTAGTTTTGGAACTATCAGTATAAGCCCCTGTCCCACTTAGGAGACATAAACACCAACCTCTGGTGACCTTGCCCGCCACCCAAGGTTTCCATGAGGTCACCGGAGGTTTTGGTCACTCTCCCTAATGGTCGAAAGTGGTTTCCGCATGGTCGGAGCTCCATCTAGGTTGCTGCTATTTTTTCATCATGATTAAACCCGGCCTCGACTAAAAATAGGTTGCCGTTTTAAAAATCAATCATTTTTTTGTCGCAGGTTTGGTCAAAGCCGCTTTTCTTCATAGTCGAGGAAGGTTTTCAACATATGCGTGGGAGGTGGTAGGAGGCTGCAGGTCACCTCGACCTGGATTTTTTTTGGGTGGCGGGCAAGGTCACCAGAGGTTGCTGTTTAGGTCTCCTAAGTGGGACAGGGGCTTTAATACTGACAGTTCCGAAACTAAACATTAAATGTGCTGATGACATTGGTGCATCACCTATCACACAGCCAACAATGGGCCATTGTGGACTGCACCTTTCCTTAATCGTCATTACTTTTTACATATCTTTCATTCATTTGTTCTATTTGGCCAACGGTCAAAGAAGTCAGAACATGGCCACAGGGAGCTACCGCAGCACTACAAGACTGTTTTGAAACCACACAGTGGGCCATTTTCAGAGAGGCAGCAACAGATGACAGTAGCATCAACCTCCAAGAATACACAGAATCCGTCATCGGATACATCAATAAATGCATTGATGATGTAACGGTGGTAAAAACCGTCAGGAGGCGTGCCAATCAGAAACTTTGGCTAACTGGGGAAGTGTGTTCCCTACTGAGAATCCGGAATGCTGCATTCAAATCTGGGGACAACGCAGCATACAAACTGGCAAGGAGTAACCTATCCCGGGGGATCAGGAAAGCGAAGAGGCTGTATGGACAAAAACTTAATAGCCACTTCGCAAATGACAAAGACACACGTCGCTTGTGGCAGGGATTTCATACCATCACTGACTACAAGCCCCCCCCCCCCCCCCCCCCCCGCTGCGGATATGCCAAAATGACCCCTCTCTACCAGATGAACTGAACGAGTTCTACGCACGGTTTGAGGTTGAAAACACCACCCAGACACGTGCACTACTGCCATCTCCAAGTGACCAGTCGCTCAGGCTGTCCGCAGCCGGAGTTAAAAAGGCCTTTGCCAGCATCAACCCACGCAAAGCTGCAGGGCCGGACAACATTCCTGGATGCGTTTTAAGAGACTGCGCCGAGCAACTGAAAGATGTCTTCATAGACATTTTTAACATCTCACTCAGCCAGGCAGTAGTGCCCAACTGTCTTAAGAGTGCCACCATCGTCCCTGTTCCGAAGAAACCAAACCCAGCCTGCCATAATGACTTTCGACCAGTGGCTCTAACACCCATAGTAATGAAGTGTTTTGAGCGACTGGTTATGCAGCATATCAAAAATAGTCTACCTGCCGACCTAGACCCACTGCAGTTCGCCTACAGAGCCAACCGATCCACAGAGGATGCAGTCTCAACAACACTGAACCTCGTACTGTCACACCTTGATCGGAAAAATACTTATGCCAGGATCCTCTTCATAGACTTCAGCTCTGCCTTTAATACAATCATTCCGCAGCAGCTGGTGGAGAAGTTGGAGCTATTGGGGGTTGATGCTGGCACATGTAACTGGGTCCTGAACTTTCTATCGCAACGGCAGCAGACAGTCAGGGTGGGCAGTAGGACATCAAAAACCATAGCCGTGAGCACTGGC
Source organism: Malacoraja senta (assembly GCA_038087875.1). Classification (NCBI taxonomy): domain Eukaryota; kingdom Metazoa; phylum Chordata; class Chondrichthyes; order Rajiformes; family Rajidae; genus Malacoraja; species Malacoraja senta. Next base: position 24,785,660 of record CM075986.1, on the reverse strand, counting down.
TCGCCCCAAGGCTGTGTCCTAAACCCCCCTGCTGTTTAGTCTGCTAACACACGACTGTACTGCTAGACTCAACAACAACTTCATCAACAAGTTCGCTGATGACACAACAGTGGTGGGTCTCATCAGTGACAATGATGAGTCGGCGTACAGGATGGAGGTGGAGCTGCTCACAGGATGGTGCAAATCCCACAACCTCATTCTCAACGTGGGAAAAACTAAGGAGATGGTGGTTGACTTCAGGAGGGCGGGAAAACAACACCATACACCTCTGCACATCGATGGAGCTGATGTGGAAAGGGTCAACAGCGTGAAGTTCCTAGGACTCCACCTGTCAGATGACCCGACGTCCACGACCAACACCACAGCACTGGTCAAGAGAGCCCAGCAGCGACTACACCCTCTCCGAAGACTACGTAAAGCAGGTCTCCCCACTACACACCTACGAACTTTTTATAGGGGGACAATCGAGAGCACATTAACCTACGGCATCACTTCCTGGTTCGGGAGCTGCAAGGCGTACGAACGGCACCAACTAGACAGGATTGTGAAGACCGCCAGCAGGATTATTGGTGCTCCCTTTCCTGCTGGACATATACAGGAAGAGATCTATCAGCAGAGCCATCTCCATCATCAAAGACCCCTACCACCCATCCCATCACATATTCTCCAACCTGCCATCTGGGAAGAGGTACCGGAGCATTAGGTGCAAAACCAGCAGGATGCTCCTCAGCTTCTTCCCGCAGGTTATAAGACTGATAAACGGACTTTGCCCCCTGCCAAAGTATCGTGCACCAACCACCAACCTGGACACACTGCAGCAGAGCCACTGTCGTGCCGCTGCCGATCGGAACGCCTGTTGATGTTTAGTAGAGTAGAGTGTTAATTTGTTCATGATATATGTATTTTTACTTCTATTTATTTTTTACTGCACACACTGAAATGGACACTGGTTGAGGAACGTTTTTTTGTTTCCTCTGGGTATGCGAATACTCAGGAAATGACAATAAAGATATACAATACAATACAATATCTCTCCATATCACAGCCTATATCACTCATTTCCCATTCCCCTGACTCTCAGTCGAAAGATGGGTCTTGACCCGATACATCAACTGTTCCTTTTCTCCAGAGATGCTGCCTGACCTGCTCCAGCTTTTTGTGACTATCTTATGTTTCGTGTTGTTTCACTTTGTTTCGAGATACAACACGGAAACAGGCCCTTTGACCCACCCATTCCGCGCCGACCATCGATCACCCGTTCACATTAGTTCTATGTTATTTCACTTTTGCAACCACACCCTACACACTGGGGACAATTCACAGAGGTCAATTAACCTATAAACCCACACGTCTTTGGGTTGTGGGAGAAAACTGGAGCACCCGGAGGAAAACCATTTGGTGCCTTAACGAGTGCAAAACAAAATCTAGGCTTAATATTGGTAAGGCTGAATTCATTAACAAAATATGGAAAAAAAACAAAAGGTTTTCCAGAGTTTTACCATGGAATTAATTAGCATATTTTAATGGGTGGTGCTCAGAGTCAGTGAACCCAAGGCCAGGTCCTTTCCTTCATCCTGTTAACTGTTATGAAGATTAACAATGAAATGTACAGTCAAGTGCTTTATGTGGAGAGGAGGAGAAAAAGGATTCAACTCCACTAAAGCATCCCACATGAACTCAATTTCAGGATTCATTAATTTGACGATAGCATTGACCATGAAGATACATTGCTGTTATCACAATCCACTGGATGGTGAATTCTTTGCAGTTATGACATTCTCAGTGCAGTAATTAAAAATGATTGCCCATAAATAATGTTGATACAGTAGCTTGGCCCCTTACGCACCAATACCCAATAATGTTACCATTGGGACATGATGATTTTTAAGCGTGAGCCTCTGGTGACTGGGCAGAATATATTTGGTTGTAAATTCACTTTACAATACAAGCATAATCTCTTCCTGCAATATATCATCTGCTCAAACAGTCAGTCCTAATCTGGCTGCGAGCCCTCAATACTCACAGTCAAAGTGTTAAACGCTTTGACAAATTAAAATATGACAGGCTGCCTCTCAGGAGCTGCTAATAACAGGAGCTAGGAACAGTGGCTATCTGTCACTAATGAAACAAAAAGCCTGCACCAGGGAAAGTTCCCCCAGAGTTATGTCTGACTCATTTTCCAATGGACTTGAAGCCATATGGGCTGGGGGTGAAAAAAAGCATCCAGAGTTCTTACATTGTCAGCACCACTGATGTGTTTATGAGGGGCAAGTTCAAGAAAGGTTATTCTTTGAGGAGAGAGGTGAAATAAAATCAGTCTGGTTCCATTTATAGTTCAGGCTTGGAGTCAGAGAGTCAGTCAGTTTGTTCCTACAGAAGGATTCACTGTAATAAAAGTTAAATTGTATGCACGGGATTAAATATGGACATAAAGTGCAGCGTAAATAGAAGCTTCAGGTTATTTTTGGATCGTAAAAGCATATATTCTGAAGACGGAAGGGGAACAGTAAGGAACAGACAGTCGGGGGGACATAAGGCCTGACATAACCATCAAAGCACTTGAACTCGTTCCTTCCCTGGCACGACGGGCCACTCCCACAGGCAGGCAGGAAACATGGAGGTCACACAGAAGTTGACTTTAAATCCAAGTGCAGACAGCAGACACGAAGCTTCAGCTCCCAATACCAACAGATGACATGTGGAGAGACCTCCTCATCCCACATAGGGAGCGGGCTTCTGCCTGTAGCTCAGCGGCCAAGGCTGGGGAGGAAGGGGCCATTTAGCAACATCAATGACTGTCGCAGAAGCAGATAGACAAATAATGATGATGTAACTCAGCGGGACGGGCAGCATCTCTGGAGAGAAGGAATAGGTGATGTTTCGGGTCGAGACTCTTCTGCGGAAGCAGATATGGTCCGAGAGGGAACAATGGCTAGGTTTACAGCAGCAAATGGGGAAAGATACTTGAATGAGATAGTGCTTAGGGCGGCACAGTGGTGGAATTGTTGCCTTACAGCACCAGAGGACTCGGGTTCGAACCTGACTATAGGTGCTGTCTGTATGGAGTTTGTAAACTCTCCCTGTGGCCGTGTGGGTTTTCTCCAGGTGCCCCGGTTCCTTCCCACACTCCAAAGACATACAGGTTTGTAGGTTAATTGGCTTCTGTTAATTTTGTGTATGGGATTATCGCTTGTCAATGGGCCTGTTTCCTTGCTGTATCTCTAAAGTCTAAAGCAGGGGTCGGCAACCTTGTTCTGCATAGGGGCCAGAACCTATGTTTGTGAGTGGATGGCGGGCCACATCTATCGCCACAGTGTAACACTTGGTGTTGTTTTTCGCATTAGTTTCCCATGTTATTCAATTAGTTTTCTGCAGTTCCCAGGTCGGCTCGCTTGCCCCAGGTCTGGCTGTAACGCCCAGGTCGCCTGCGTGCCCCGGGACTGGCTGCAGTTCCCAAGTCGCGAAAACTAATTGAAAAAAAATACACCTGCGGGCCGGATGATTTCAGGTTACGGGCCGGATCCGGCCTGTGGGCTGTAGGTTGCCGACCCCTGGTCTAAAGTAAAGTCTAAAGGCAAGTAAAGTAAAGCAACAATTATGGGGTTGTTGATGGGAGAGATTGAGAGGAGTAGGAAGAACTGACAGGGTGGATGTTAGCAGACTGGATATTCTAGAACAAGAGGATGTTGTTTCAGGATAAAAAGTCAGGCGTTTAGTACTGAAATCAGGAGAAATGTATTTACTCCATAGAATTGCACGACTTTGGAATTTTCACTCTGGGAAAGCTGTGGATGTTCATTTGCTGTCTATTTCGGCATTTCCCCATAACATCCTCCAGACCATTTCATCCATAAGTCAGAAAATAAACTGACGGTCACGGTGATGCAGGTCACGGATGTCACGGTGGCGCAGCGGTAGAGTTGCTGCCTTACAGCGAATGCAGCGCCGGAGACCCGGGCTCGATCCTGACTACGGGTGCTGTCTGTACATTCTCCCCGTGATCTGCGTGGGTTTTCTCCGAGATCTTCGGTTTCCTCCCACACTCCAAGGACGTACAGGCATATAGATTAATTGGCTTGGTAAATGTAAAAAGATTGTCCCTAGTGGGCGTAGTAGTGCTAATGTGCGGGGATCGTTGGTCGGCACGGACTCAGTGGGCCGAAGGGCCTGTTTCTGCGCTGTATCTCTAAAACTAAAAACCAAAAACTAAAAACCTAAACAAAAGAAACCATTCGATTTGGTGAGCACAGCTTTATGCAGGGGAGCAGATATCCCACAAATTTGATTGAATTATTTGAAGAGATGACTGGGAGGATTGATGAAGGCAGGACAGTAGACATTGTCTGTGTGGACTTTAGCAAGGCCTTTGATGAGATCCTGCATGAAAGGCTGGTCCAGAAGGTTAGATCACATGGGATTCAGGGTAAGCTAGCCATTTTCTCTGCCTGGCTATTCAAAGTTTCAAAGGGAAACTGAGGAGCAACTTTCTCACACTGCGGCTGTTGCGCATATTGAACGCGCTGCCAGACGCACGTACAATTACATTGTTTAAAAGACACTTGGACAGGTACATGGATCGGAGAGCTTTGAAGAGATATCGGCCAAACACAGCCAAATGGGACTAGTTTAGGAAAGGGCTTTGGTTGGTATTGATAAGTTTGGCCAAAGGGCCTAATTCCACACTATATACTGTATCACTATACATCCATGACACATTTTGTCTATTTATCATCTTTGCATCTTTGCAGAAACTCGTGCTATAATCTATCATTTCATAGTGATGTAAAATAAATCATGCTTACTCCAACTTGGGTTCTGTGCTCCACTTCACCAGTTCAAAACCACTACTAACAGAAAGCAAAAGTGGGTCACAGCTTAAGAATAGGCCATTTAGGACTGAGATGAGGAAAAACTTTTTCACCCAGTGAGTTCTGTGAAATTCTCTGCCACTGAAGGCAGTGGAGGCCGATTCACTGGATATTTTCAAGAGAGAGCTCTTAGGGCAAACAGAATAAAGGGATATGGGGAGAAAGTAGGAATGAGGTACTGATTCTGGATGATCACCCATGATCATATTGAATGGCGGTGCTGGCGCGAAGGGCCGAATGGTCTACTCCTGCACCTATTTTAGATGTTTCTATGAAACGAGGAGGGAACTAAAAGAACAAAAAGAGAAAACGCTGAATATTCTCAGGAAGCCCAGCTACTGGTACAGCGAGAGCAGAAAATAGTTTGAATTGATAGATATGCACTGCACAGTGAAAGTCTTGCACCGATCGCCATATTTTGGTGTCATTTACAAAAGAAATAGAAAAGGATCAAAGTCCAAATTCTGGTCCACAAGGTACTGGAGCGCCTCCGATCCAAATAGGCCAGGCTGCTGCAAGGCCTCCTCCGTCGCCTTCAACCAGCCCGGTCCATGAACTAACGACCCTCTCCTCGCCCAACCGCCTCTGTGTCCCGGGGGCGCCTCCTACAGCCGACCTTGAAGGCGCTGGAGGCAATACCACGCTCCCTCTCCCACCGGCCCAGTCCTCGTGTCTGTCGTCGCCAGCGGCTCCCTCCTCCTCCACTCTCCAGTCTTGGGTGCCGGGTTTGACGCTTTCCGAGCTTTACCCCACAAGAAGCGAACCAGGCCTGGCGTCGCCCATGGTCGCAGGCAACCTTCTGGGTCCGTCTCATTCTCAGTTGCCCGCCAGGTCTTTGTTCTCGGAGGCCACTGGCCTTTAACTATTCGTTACTTCTACTAGTCTGTACACAGGTACCCTCCTTGTCCCTGTTTCAGGTAAGCCCTCTGCATTGACAGTCCAACTGGCTGGGGACAATGTACAAACATTCACATTGTCCTGCTCCTCAGTTAACCTGGTCGGGAAGCTCCCAGATGACTTGGCCAAGGCAGGACAACTCTTTACCATTTTGTTAACAACGCATATAACCTCTGGCTCCAGAAAGAAATAATGTCAAGAATGCAGCGCAGAAAGTTCCAAAGGACCAAGTTGTCAAAACTATTTCCAATTACACTCAAATATCTTCAGTTTTAAATTAAGTTTGCCTTACTTCATTTGTTGGCTATGAAATAGCTAAAGTGTAGGAATCTGAGGGGTTACATTTTCACACAAAGGGTGGTGGGTGTATGGAACAAGCTGCCAGAGGAGGTAGCTGAGGCAGGGACTATCCTAACATTTAAGAAACATTAGATGGGACAGGTAAGGAGGGATATGGGCCAAATGCGGGGAGGTGGGACTAATGTTGCTGGGACATGTTGGCCGGTATGGGCAAGTTGGGCCGAAGGGCCTGTTTCCACACTGTATCACACTCTATGACTCTATGATACTAGAGTCCAATAAGGTTAGTTTAATTTAGGTTAGAGAAACAGGCCCTTTGGGACACCGAGTCCGCACCGACCAGCGATCCCCGTAAACTAACAATATCCTACACACACTAGTGACAATTTACAATTATACCAAGTCAATTAGCCTACATACATGTACTGTAGGTCTTTGGAGTGTGGAATGAAACTGAAGATCCCGGAGAAAACCCACGCAGGTCATGGGGAGTATGTTCAAACTCCGTACAGACAGCACCCGTAGTCAGGATCGAACCCGTGTTTCTGGCGCGGTAAGGCAGCAACTCTACCACTGCGCCGCCATAAGTAGGAGTACAGTAGAGAGCATGCTGACCGGTTGCATCGTGGCTTGGTTCGGCAACTTGAGTGCCCTGGAGAGGAAAAGACTACAAAAAGTAGTAAACACTGCCCAGTCCATCATCGGCTCTGACCTCCCTTCCATCGAGGGGATCTACCACAGTCGCTGCCTCAAAAAGGCTGGCAGCATCATCAAGGACCCACACCATCCTGGCCACACACTCATCTCCCTACTACCTTCAGGTAGAAGGTACAGGAGCCTGAAGACTGCAACGACCAGGTTCAGGAACAGCTACTTCCCCACAGCCATCAGGCTATTAAACCTGGCTCGGACAAAACACTGAACTTTATTAGCCAATACTGTTATTTGCACTTTATCAGTATATTGACCATTGTGTATATATTTATAGAATGCCTTGTAGTAAATGCCTACTATGTTCTGTTGTGCTCAAGCAAAGCAAGAATTTCATTGTCCTACCAGGGACACATGACAATAAACTGACTTGACTTGACTTGAGATGAAGTAAGTGGTGACTGCACATTTTACTTGGCATTCTCTATGCTGACTGCGCACAGTGTCTGATGGAGGGGGTGAGGGATAAAGGGGGTCAGCAGCCAATGAACTTTTTATGTTTTATTTCTGCGATCTCTCCACGTGGAGCTGAAATAACCACTGTATTTCTACAGAATTTTCTGGTTTTTAAGATCATAAGATGTACAAAATAGGAGCAGCAGTCAGCCACAAGGCACATCGCGCGTTATTCCCTGTTCAAAAATGTCTTGGTTAATCTTCAAAATCAACTCCATCTTCCAATATTATCCCCTAGATTCCCTTACTATACGATCAGCCTTAAGGGCCTGTCCCACTTGGGCATCATTTGCGCATCACGCAGATGGCGCGCAAAGATATTGTACATCCCAAAATCCTGGGGCACCGCATGCGACCGCGCGTCTCCCCCTACCAACCCTCATGGTCACTTAGATCCACATCAGCTGGTCTCCTCTCCACTCCGAAATCAAACCTCTGCACTTTTGGAGGCAGAGCCTTCTCCAGGGCAGCTCCCAGGCTCTGGAATTCCCTCCCACAACCGGTCCGAAATTCTGAGTCCCTCACCATCTTCCAGTCCCGCCTCAAGACCCATCTCTTCACCTCTGCATACCCTTAGTCCCATGTTCCCCTCCCCTCTGTCTTACTGCTCTATTTTGTTTTGTTTATTCCTGACTCTCAATTGTAAAGCGACTTTGAGTCCTGAAAAGCGCTATATAAATAAAATCTATTATTATTATTATTATTACTGCCTCCGTCACCACGCACCATGCGCGCGTCGTGCGTCGTGACGCGTAAATGATGTCGCGTAAATGACGCGCAAATTACGCCCAAGTGGGACAGGCCCTTTAGTCTTGAGTGTGCAGAGTGACTAACCATTCACAGCTGATTGCATATAGAGAACTCCAAAGAGCCACAACCCTTGAAGAATGTGAAGAAAACATTACCTGGTGGGAACAATGCATGGTAATGGATTCACAAAACTCGGGTTGAATCTTGACTTCCCTTTGAAATGGCCGAGCAAAACACTTCATTCAAGGCCAATAAGGGATGAGCAATAAGTGCAGGTATTGTGCGCAGATAAGCAACAAAATATTTGGCTGTCCACTAACTCCTGCTCCTCCCCTTTCCTTTATTTTCTCTTAAAAATTAATCCAAAATATTCTCCTTTCATTTAAAGTCCACATTTGTAAAAGTGCAGAGCGGTGCAGTACAGTGGTACAGCGGTAGAGTTACTGCCTTACAGCGGCAGAGACCAGGGTTCGATCCTCACCAGGGTGCTGTCTGTACGGAGTTTGTACGTTCTCTTGTGACCGCATGGGTTTCCTCCCACACTCCAAAGACGTGTTAATTGGCTTCGGTAAAATAGTCCCAAGCATGTAGGATAGCGCTAGTGTACATCGTTGGTCTGCACAGACTCGATGGACCAAAGGGCCTGTTTCTGTGCTGTATCTCTCCAAAGTCCATCATTCCCACCCTTTTAACGTTAATGATGTTAACAAATCTGCATGGAATCTGCCCCATATATTACTCGTGAATCAAATGTCAAGCTTCTACTCATTTTACTTCCAGATAATACCTAAATTTGCTTTGTTTCTTTCACTCTTTGCCTCCATTTCAGCTCATTGTTCCTCCCAGTCTCACAGCAAAAACAAACTCCAGCGTGAAACACGAGATCCCAACAGAATTATCAGCATTCAAAATGCATTGTTTCAGACTAAACTTGATTTCTAAGAAAAAAGTCTCGGACACGCCACTCCTTTGACAATGTAAATCACTTAAATATCATGCTGGAGCTCTGAGTCTCTGGTTATTATTCAATAGACAGTATGACTGCATACTTGAATCATTCCTTCAACACGCAGTGTCGGCAAACTCTCCCAACATTGCAATGATTCCACTAATCCTTCTTTTGACACAAAAGAGGGGGGAATATATAAAAGGAATGCGTCCTGACAAGGAGCCAATTTGGTAAATTAGGAATACTAATTAAATGTACCTGCTATTGTATGAGGTAAAGTTAAAATAGATAATTATTTGGACAGGTGAGCAGCTCATAGTTTTAGCCGTCTGATCTCCATTTTACCCAGTCTCAGACTGTGATGGATGGAATGCCGTCATAGTTTAGTTTAGCTTAGTTTTAGTTTAGTTTAGAGATACTGCGTGGAAACAGGCCCTTCAGCCCACCGAGTCCGCTCCGAGCAGCGATCCCCACACATTAACACTATCCTACACACACTAGCGACAATTCATACCTGTACGACTTTGGAGAATGGGAGGAGACCGAAGATCTCGGAGAAAACCCACACGGTCACGGGGAGAACGTACAAACTCCGTACAGACAGCACCCGTAGTCGGGATCGAACCTGGGTCTCCGACGCTGTAAGCGCTGAAAGGCAGCAACTCTACTGCTGCACCACCGTGCCACCCTACATGTTTCAGTCGTTCAATGGTCATGTCAAATTGTGAGCAAATGGTTGTGATAAACAAATTGCGTTCCACATAGGTGGGGAAAATCAAGCGTGTTTATTAATCCTTTAGAAGGGAAAGTATTTTCTCTTGAATATTTTAATACCATCAAACCCAGGGACCATTAAACATGAGTTCAGAATCATAAGCAGCAAAAATGTTCCTCGTTAGACACAGAATTGTGCAATTTTCTTAGCATTCAAATTCCTTACATTAACAAAACATTAAATGGTCAAACGTTTCAATGACTCAATGCTGTTCAAACCAAAATATTGATGAATACACCAAAAAAAGAAGCATTATGCACACTTGCTTCACGGAGGTAGTTCTGTTAGTTTTAGTTTTAGATTTAGAAATGCAGCATAGAAACAAGCCCTTCAGCCCATTGTGTCCACACCGACCAGCGATCATCTATTCACACTTGTTGTAGGAGCCATTAAGCTTAAATCAGTATAATATAGCCATGTCTAACATTTTAAATATTTTAGTCTTTATCTGTCTGTATTTTTGTAGGTGGGATTTGATACGTATGGGTGTGTTCTTTTGTTAGAGGAGTCTCGCACAAAGTTTTAGTTTTGTGTCGGAGGATGAGGGGAAATAGTTTTCTACCATGATCACAACACACATGTTACAAGACAACATACCTTTATAAGTAGAAGCCTTTATGTGATTTCTATGACATGAATGGAACAGCGATTAAGAATGGAAAGTTATGAGTTACTTCTTTGTTTTGTATAACTTCAATAAACAACTAATTAATCAAGAAACAACGTCTGGAGGATTCATCTTTGCTGTTTTATGTGTGTCGTGAGTGCGTTAGGCTATACCTCCAAATCATCTCCGATTATTAATGGCTATCGAAATTAGATTTTGAGAACGTTTTTAAAATCTGCCATTATACTAGTTCTATGTTATCCCACTTTCTCATCCACATTTACAGAGACCAATAAACCTACAAACCCACACGTTTTTGGAATGGGGAAGGACACCGGAGCAACCGGAGGAAGTTCATGCGGTCACAGGGAGAACCTGCAAACTCCACACAGACAGCACCCGAGGTCAGGATCGAACCCGGGTCTCTTGCGCTGTGAGGGAGCAGCCCTACCAGCTGTGCCACTGTGCTGCCCACAATATTAGTCAATGATATTAAGGGCTTATGAAAGGGTTAGATACAGAACAGGCACACTGTATCTGATGGTGTCACAGGTTCAAGAGCTACTGTAAGTGATAGTACTAGATTTAGTTTTGGTTTATTTAGAGATACTGCGTGGAAACTGGCCCTTCGGCCCACCCAGTTCGCACCAACCAGCGATTCCCGCCCATCAACACTATCCTACATATAGCAGAGACAATTTACACATACACCAAGCCAATTAACCTGTACGTCTTTGGAGTGTGGGAGAAAAACGAAGATCTCGGAGAAAACCCACGCAGGTAACAGGAAGAACATACAAACTCCGTACAAACAGCACCGTAGTTGGGATCAAACCCAGGTCTCCGGTGCTGCAAGTGCCATAAGCCAGCAACGCTACTGCTGCGCCACCGTGGCCACCCTAATAAGGGTGAAGGGATAAAGGGTGTATTTATTTTCTTTTATTTCTTTATGTTGGTTAGATTTCAGGCACAATGCATTCATGATTCTCACAGGAAGAAATCTTGCATCACTTGGCATTTGTGTTAATTATCTCATCAATCCCAAAAGAGCTGTAATAATCTCTGTTCCACACTTCTCAAATGGTATATTCTTATAATTAATATACAAATCATCTTGAGACAGTATGCACAGGATGAAAGGATCAGCATTTTGTCGTGGAATGAACGTTGGGGGAAGATTACTGGTCAACTCTAAAGTACTAATGTCATGCTTATGTGGAAAGCAAATTGAACAAATATGGATTGTGAATCGCTACTTATAAAACCATAAGAGCACTATTAGGCCATTCAGCCCATCGAGTCTGCTCCATCGTTCAAACATGGCTGATCTATTTTCCCCTCTCAACCCTAATCGTCTGCCTACTCCCTGTAACCCTTGACGCACTTATTAATCAACTTACTTTACTTACTTACTGCCTATTATGCCTCCTGGCATGTAGGGCAGCAACTAAGGTCCTCCACTCAGTAGTGTTGATTCCTTCATTTGCTGTTTCCGTAACATATTTGTTTTACGAGACAGGGTTGTTAGCATGGTGCTCAACCTCCAAACTGGAGGACCAGTGGATCACTCTTCGTCTCGCCTCTACCCTTCGACCTGTCCAGCATGGGAGACCCTAACAGGAGACGAATCTCCCGCTGGCATAGCTCTAGGGGTCACTGAGACACACAAGCTCCTCGACCACGACAAGGTTGCAATCCAACGGGGAGTTATTAATCAAGGACCTATCAAATTCCACTTTAAAGATTACCCATTGATTTGGCCTGCTGTATCTCCAAACTAAACTAAACCATATATAACTGGATGCTTGTATTTCACTTGCAAAATTGTAATGGGGGCAGCTCAACAGTTGCATCTTTCTTTTGTCCATCTGAACTTCTGACTATTCAATGAAGGTAAGCAAGTTCCATGAAATGGAAGAGTTCTGAGAAGAAGGTATTCACTTCCTGATTCCTACCTCATGAGAATTCTTACGCACCAAGTGCTGGATTGGCATGAAGTCAGCATCAGAGGATCTCACAGAGAGATGGAGACATGGTCTGTGGTCCAGAGCATTGCTGTCCAACTGCAATAATAATGTTGGTATGGGGCATCTGTGTCACATATCACATAATGCAGGCCCATAGCATGGCATTCACAAGCAATTTGTCATGTCATAAAGTCATTAGTGATAGGAACCAAATTAGGCCATCCGAGTCATCAAGTCTTCTCCTGCCTTCTCCACATAACCCCTGACACCCGTAATAATCAAGAATCTATCTATCTATACCTTAAATATATCCACTGACTTGGCCTCCACACATTCTGTGGCAAAGAATTCCATAGATTCATCACCTCTGACTAAAGACGTTTCTCCTCACCTCCTTCCTTTAATTCTGAGGCTGTGACCTCTAGTCCTGGACTCTCCCACTAGTGGAAACATCCTCTCAACATCCACTCTATCCAAGGTACCAAGGTTCAGTGTACCAATGTGTACCAAAGTAAAGTGAAAAGCTTTTTCCTTGCGTCCTAACCATTCAGCGGAATGTCTATACATGATTACAATCAGGCCATCCACAGTGTGCAGATACAGGATAAAGGGGATAACGTTTAGTGCAAGACAACGTCCAGTAAAGTCCGATTAAAGATAGTCTGAGGGTCTCCGATGAGGTAGATGGTTGGTCATTATTTTGACTTGGAAATAATGTCTTATTTAATGTAGCGATGTTACAAAACCTACCTTCAGCGGCGCTGCAGATCTGTCACGGGCTGTGTGCGTGACTTTGGCGCCTTTGAGTGGGGGGTGGGATTAAAATGCAGGTTTGTATCGCTTGTCAGAGAAGAATTTCCTCGGGCTGCGAGTCGATGAAGAAAAATCGATCGGACTTCCGTTCCCGTTTTTTCTTTTTAAATCGCTGGACAATTTAATAGTTGGATTAAAGTAAAAGGCGAATTCTAACACCCTCAACGCCTACAACATGACCGATTGCGAAAACAGGACAAAACAAAGTGTAAGTCGTGTATTTTACATATAATCTTGCTTCTTGGGGTGGCCTTAATCTAATTTTACGTTGCGAAAATGTGATTTGGGCCCCATATGATTCAGCAGTGTCTTTCCTGCCGATATGGGGTTCAAATTCACGGCAAATGCAACGTTCCAATCGATCACATTCCAGAAACACAAACTCGCAAGATGAATTAAATCCTCATTTTTTTTGGACAATCAAGTCATAAGTGCATTTATATCGTCTATATTCTGTGTAATTGTCTATCCATAGTCATTTCTTTTATACTAAATATCCACAACAGGGATATTGTGCAAAAAATAATAATTTTGTTTATATTGAAAGTGGATGTTTCTAGATTAATTTATGGGAATTAAACATTAAATTCCTTCCATCTGGCATATAAATTCATGACAGTGAGATTTAAAAATCATGTTATATTGTGAATTCTTGTGTGAATGGGATTAGTTTGTTATTTGGATACTTAGGCTATTTAAAAAATATATCCTTTTCTTAAGAAATGGAATCTACAGGACATTCTTAATGGGAAAGTAGTGGGCAGAAAGGCATGTCATGCGTGGTTTGAAGAGCAAAAACTTGTAGTTTACAATGCCAACATTGAAAAGTTGAGGAAAAACAAGGTGTACAGAGTTGCTTATTGATTACAATCTGAGGAGTATGATGATGCTACTGATTATGATATGCCAATGGACCAGCTAGCAACTGATCTTCTCCATAAAGACTTGGTCTATTGCTAGAAATTGTAATTTATTTAGCTATCTGTTATGGACTTACAGCATATAATACAATAATATTAAAGTTCTGATCTTGAGAATATCACATTTTTGAATTTTCAAGGCAGTCTGGGTGTTTATTACTATTTCCGTCACAACGGTCAATTTTGTAATTAGTTACAATTAGGTAATTAACTAATTATATGCTTTAATTTCAGGTCATCCAAGTAAGATGTTTTATATTTGTTTCAGAATGCTTCAATCTATAATAACTGAAAATGTCATTCAGTTCTCTTAATTTTTAAGAAAGTTATGGCTTTTGACTGTCCTCGATCACAGCTTTTGTGTTAAGTTAATAGAAAAGCAATAGGGAACAAGATGCTAATTTCCGAGTATGAAAATGGCCATAACATTTTTAATACTGAAGATATGAAAGTGAATTAGGTGTCAAAATAAACTTCTTTTTATGCTTTATCTGATGGGATCAATTGCAGACTTGATTTTTAAAAGCTCAAAATTTTGTAACATTGCTATTTAATGTCCTGAGATTTAATGATGGATCCAGAGAATTAGCTGAAGATATCTTCAAGTGGGCGGCACGGTGGCACAGCGGTAGAGCTACTGCCTTACAGCGCCAGAGACCCGGGTTCGATCCCGACTACAAACGGGAGTTCTCCCCGTGACCTGTGTGGGATTTCTCTGAGATCTTTGGTTTCCTCCCGCACTCCAAAGACGTACAGGTTTGTAGGTTAATTGGCTTCGTGTAAATGTAAAATTGTCCCTAGTGTGTGTAGGGTAGTGTCAATGTGCGGGGATTGTTGGTTGTGCAAACTCGGTGGGGCGAAGAGCCTGTTTCCACGCTGTATCTCCAAACATAAACTAAACTAAACAGGACTAATGGCAGGTTGAGCCAGATTCAAGTATACCTTCTACCTCATCGTTAATCTCATTCTAACGCATCCTTACTGAAGGAACCTTACTTGATTTACAGCACAGCAGGAAACTATTCAGCCCATCAAGTCCGTGCCAGATCTCAGCAGAACAATCCCCTCAGTCCCATTCCCCCACATGTTGTTCCATGTACCTCTGCAAATTATCGACAGTCCTTTGATTTCCTTGCCATTTACTGACACAAAGGGGTAATTTACAGTGGCCATTGGACATACCAACACATCTTTGGAAGAAGAGTCAAGAGTTAAAAGAGTTTTATCATCAAATGTCCCAAAACGGGATGTGAGAGTCAACTGGAGCATCCACCAGAAACCGACACAGTCAGGGAGAACAAGCCATCTCCGCACAGACTGCAGCTGTAGTAGTCACGCTAACCATGCTGACATCCTGCAGTAGTCACGCTAACCACACTGACATCCCTGCAGTAGTCACGCTAACCGCTGCGCCAGCTGTCCTCCATAACAAGATGGTGCATCAGTGGAGTTGCTGCCTCATAGCACAAGAGACCCGGGTTCAATCTTGAGCACGGCTGCTGTCTGTATGGAGTTTGTACTATCTCCCTGTGACCACGTGGGTTTTCTCCGGGTGCTCCGATTTCCTTCCACACTCGAAAGACGTGCAGGTTTGTAGGTTAATTGGCTTCTGTAAATTATCCCTTGTGTGTAGGATAGAACAAGTGTGCGGGGTGATCGTTGGTCAGCCTGGACGGTGGGCCGAAGGGCCTGTTTCCACTGTATCTAAAAACAACATGTTTGGCATCATGACTGAAAAGATGAGCCGTTCCGCAACACCCTATGCAGAGGCTGCATGGCCGGCCATGCAGCCTGTTTGTTTCATTTGATTCCGTGGCAGAGAGATGGGATTTGGGGTTGAGAGGGATCAACATGGAAAGCCTCGACTCTCTGCAGCGGCCTGCTTCTTGAAGCTTGGCAAGCGAAACATTTTAACAGCTCTTCACTCAACTCTGGAGAATGTGTATTATGGAAACCATTCCCTTTGTAAAGTCCAAAAACAATTGCCTAGATCAATTCTGGAGACAATATAATTGCCAAAGGTTACCTATATGATTTGCAATATTTGACCAGATGATCATTAAGTAAGACTTACTAACCTTCTCAATATTCCAAAGAAAAAGCAATCACTTTATCATAATTTTAACTGCATCCTTGAAGCAAGCAGAAAACATGGTGATATTCATAACTATTATACTGAAGCTCTGTAATCAAGTCGTACAGTGCGTTTGAACATGGAAGATGGAACATGGAACAATGCAGCACAGGAACATGTCCTTCAACCCACCGTGTCCATGCCAAATAGGATGTTGGTTAATCCAATCTCCTCTGCCTGCAGTGATTCCTATCCTTCCATTTCCTGCACATTCATAACATGCACCTATCTAAAAGCCTCTTAAATGACCCTATCGTATGTGCCTCCGCAACCACTCCTGACAGCACTTTTCACATGCCCACCACTCTCTCTTTATTCAGCAAACTTGCTCCACGCATCTCCTTTAAACTTTGCCCCTCTCACCTTAAAGCTATACTCCCCAGTGGTTGGCATTTTAGACCTGGGAAATAGGTACTATGCCTCACATAACTTGATATACTTCTATCAGGTCTCCCCTCAGCTTCCGATGTTCCAGAAAATACAACCCAAGCTTGTCCATCCAATCCTTACAGCCAATGCCCTCGAATCCAGGCAGCATTCTGCTCAATCCTCTTCTGCTTCTTGTTCAAAGCCT
The DNA here is from genome assembly GCA_038087875.1 of Malacoraja senta. Taxonomy (NCBI): domain Eukaryota; kingdom Metazoa; phylum Chordata; class Chondrichthyes; order Rajiformes; family Rajidae; genus Malacoraja; species Malacoraja senta. The sequence goes on along the minus strand of CM075986.1, from coordinate 24,768,939 downwards.
CCACATCCTTGCTGTAAAGGGGTGACAAAAACTATACGCAATACCCCAAATGTGGCCTAACCTAAATCCTACACCAGCTGCAACATGTCTTCCTGACTCTTATACTCAATGCCCCAATCGATAAAGGCAGGCATAGAATATGCTTTCTTTACCACTGGCCCGGCTCTCATATAAGGTAGTTATGCTCATGGCGCTGGTTTCAGCACAACGCGTCCAGTCGTTGCATAAGCTACGACTGAACAGAATGGTTATATCTACCAACAAAATAACGTTCTATGTAATGTTAATTAAACTAAGCTAAAGCTGGGTCTACTTGTGCCTCTTTCAGCAAGCTTTGGACTCGGATCCCATGATCCCTCTGTACATCAATGCAGAGACAGTATGCTTTCTCCTTACATTTGACCTCCCAAAGTGCAACATCTCACACTTGCTCGGATTAAACTCCAACTGCCGTTTCTCTGTACATTTCTGTAGCATATGTATATCCTGCTGTTGACTTCCCCACTGTCTGCAACTGCCACCAATTTTGATATCATCTACAAAGCTACTAACCAAACCGACTATTTTACTTCGAAGTCACGTGAGTGACTACGTGAAGATTTTAAAGCTCTGTGATTTCATGCCGCGAACACGAGTCCATGCAACACACTGCATTAGTTGACCAGAAATGATTGAAAAGATAATGCACTCAGACATGACATCGATTTAAAACATGCTGATGCTATTAATAAGCAAATAATAAGCAAATTATTGAATAGAACTTAAAATTGAGTTGGCAAACGAACCCGGCCTGGCAATCGGTTTATTATAAAAGGTTTGGAAAGTCCGCTCATTCGACCATCCTGCTGTCGCTAGGATGCGGTCCAGCGGAATCTCCATGAACCTTGCTGCTGATGTTATTGCAGCCCTGGTGGAGTGAGATTTAAAAACATCAGTGTTCACTCCTGCACAAGCCAATACATATCTAAACCATCTGGAGATGGTCTGCACTGAAACCCTCGTGTGTTTTTTTTGTGGCTAACGAACATTGCCAGCTCAGTGCCTCTAAGGTTCTTTGTAGCCTTAAAATATTGATGAATATGTGTGACAACACACAATCTATGGTCCATAGGATATGCCAGAAATTCCAGCTTTAGACCCAGCTTTAGCTTAGTTTAATTAACTCATTACATAGAACGTTATTTTGTTGGTAGATATAACCATTCTGTTCAGTCGTAGCTTATGCAACGACTGGACGCGTTGCGCTGAAACCAGCGCCATGAGCATAACTACCTTATATGAGAGCTGGGCCAAAGATAAGGATGAAGCTGGAGCCCACTGGCGAAGTAGTGCTAACACAATGTTAATATCCCATACTTCCGTGTACCTGGGCCTGGGAGAATTTGTGTTAAAGATATCCTTCATAAATCTGGATATCAGAGGGTGAGACCCGACAGAGTGGGTCCTGATCCCTGCAGCAAATATGATGAGAAGGCACTTTTGGTACAGTTAATGGCACTATACCTTAATTTTTTGTCAAAGAACCATTTGAAAGGAACTCCAAGACGTCAGTTATCCGTGCCGTATTATATGTTATGTTAGCATTTAAACAAACACACTTCCCATCTCCTGATGAGGAAATGTACTGCTTTTTGGTGCTATCCCTCCAAGCTGCAGTGATCACGTCCACGGTTCGGTCTGACAACCCGAGCTCCAGGAACGGTCTTCTTAGAGTCTGCAAATCAATAAATTGATTCTAACATGCAGAGGGTGGCTTCCCGAGTCACGGGATGAACCAGCACATTTTTGTGTTTAGACACAACCATATAAGGTTCTATTATCATTCCCAACATCAGCGGGATCCATGGCTGGGTAGGCCAGTCAGGCACTACGAAAATGCCTGAAGCGGAATCTTGCTGGATTTTTTCCAATACCCGACTGATGAGGCAAAATGGAGGAAAGGCATAAAAGAACATTCCTCCCCAGTGTAGCGAGAATGCATCTATCGCCACTGCTCCTGGGTCTGGCTCCCATGCCACATATTTTTGCAACTGGTGATTGAGCCTAGATGCAAACAAATCGATATTCGGTGTTCCATACTGAGCAACAATGTCATTAAATACTTTGTGATCCAACATCCATTCTGTGTTGTCATTAAATTTACCTGACGATACATCAGCGCCAAATGAGGTTAGCTAAACTATCACAGGATACTGACTTAATTCCACCCATGTGATTAATATATGCCACCGCCGTAGTGTTATCAACTTGTAGTTGAACATGCACATTATGCATATTCCCACAATAAGCCTTTAACCCATAAAGCCCTGTCTCATGGTGCGAGTTGACCGACGAGGTACCCCGAGTGAAAGACTCGTGGTTGTGTACGAGATTACAAGTGTATGATCAAGAGTGTAACCGAGTTCCCACGGGTATGACTAAGTTTGCCGTTTACTTGTCATTTCTGCGATGTTCCAAGTTCGTCTCCCGAGTTACCAAGTTCCTCTCCCGTTAATCTTGAGCCAACAATGTCTTCGTCGGTATGTGTTGAAAAATCATCACATGGTAAAAAAATAATGTCATGCTTTTTTTTTACACACTATAAAAAGCCTCCCTTGTTTAAATTGGCTCATTTGGAAACATGTCTGCAAGAAGGCTATTGCCCAAGAGCGCAGTATATATTACAGAGAGTTGCAAATGTAGTGCAGTCTATTACACAGGCCAGCTTTCCCCCTATCAACTCAATCTACACTTCGCCCTGCTTCGAGAAGCAGCCAACGTAACCAAGGACCATTCATACCTCGGCCATTCCTTCCTCTCCTTTCATCCCATGAGCAGATAATACATATGCTCACATACATGTACTACCAGATTCAGGGACAGCTCCTTCCTCACTGTCATTAGATTGCTGAAACGGAAGTTCTTCGGTGTCTGAAGAAGGGTCTCGACCCGAAACGTCACCCATTCCTTCTCTCCAGAGATGCTGCCTGTCTCGCTGAGTTGCTCCAGCATTTTGTGTCTATCTTCTCATAACTGAAGTCCTGATCTCCTGATATACCCCATTACAGCTCTTGGACAAAAAAACACGACACTTTTTTGTGTTGTAACTATAAGGGTGTAACGTTGTGACAATGTATTCTGCACGCTGGTATTTTTTCTCTTTGCGCTAGCTATTTATTGCACTTATGTACGGATTTATTTCATAACTCGCAAGCATAGCTTTTCACTGCAGTTTCGTTCAGGTGACAAAATAACCCAATATCAATACCATGTCCGCCTCATCCCAGTTTATGGGGGATGGGGGGGGGGGGGGCGGGTAGGGTCATGATATGAATCTGTGACTAGTATTTCTCTGCCAAGTTGTAAAACTCCAGCTGGGATACCGTCGTCTCCGGGTTCGTGATCATACCAGTAATATTGTGAGGTTGACATATTGTTGACACTCGCAATATTACTGGCATTATCACTAATCTATTACATCTCAGAATTTGTGTAACAATATTTTTTGTTCCCCGGGAACATTTGCACTTTAAAACGGCACTTTGAGTTCTTACTTTCCATCGGGTTAGATTGTGATTATGGTCATGTTAAGAATTAAAAGTCCTAAAATCAATGTGTGCAATGTGATTCTTATTTTTCAAAATCTCTCATAGGAAACAATGAGCGTATAATGAGAGGCGCTGGCTCTGAACGCACTGCCTGAAAAAATGATGGTAACAAGCTTCAATCCTTTTTTTCATTACCCAAAAGGAAAGTTATTCTGCTTGCTCAGTGGCAAAAATGAACTGACTAAATTATCATTTAAAAACGTGATAGCGATTTGATGAGGCTTTTGGCTTCCTTCGGCGATGCTACAATTCCATAATTCTCACCGTGTTGTTCACACACCAACAAGAGCCCAGGGAGAGGGGGAGAAAGAGACGTACACTCACAGAGGCAGAGTCTCTCAGCCTGTGTAAGAGGGAGGGAGGGAGAGAGAGACACACACACACAAGGTGGATGTGAAATCTCACCTGCCTGTTTCAGTGACAGGCACCCGCCGCCAGTGAATGAAGACACCCCCATCTGTCTCCCCCTCCTCTCCCTCCACTCTCCACCCTCTCTCCTCCACCCCCCCCTCCCTCCTCCCACCCCCACCTCCCCCAATTTGGAAATGTCATCCCATCACCCATTCCTTCTCTCCAGAGATGCTGCCTGCCCGCTGAGTTAAAGACTTCCCACGGTAGACTCACGAGTCACTAAGGTAAACGCACGGGCCACTACGTTCTTACAACGTGTTTAAATGTTTCAATTTTTAACCTCAAAAGTATATTTTACTCATGGAAAACTTTAAACATGTTTGAATTTTTCCAAGAGTTAACAAGTTTCAGGGGTACCTGCCGTTAGCTCCACGAGTCGCTAAGTTGCGTCCACGAGTTCCGACGTTCCCGCTACGTTAATCGTACGTGATTACCACGAGTTAAATTTGTTTTAAGCTCGAGGTACCTCATGGGTCAGCTGGCACCGTGAAACAGGGGTTATAGAATGCCCCCAGTATCTCCAGGTAGTTGATACCATATAACTGAAGAATTGGTAACTCATGCACATCCCATCTGCCACCGCAACTAGAGATGGTATTAGTAGTTCCCCATCCTTGAGCACTAGCATCAGTTTGTAATATAACTGAAGGTTTACTGACCAAAATGTTACTGGAGCAATGCTGAATATTGGTCGTCCACCATTGTAATTCTGATAGCTTCAGCTGGTAATAGCATAGGTCTATTAAAATGACCTAAATGGTACCTGAGAGCTTGCTCCTTTGCACGTTGTAAATTCTGATAATGCAAAGGCCCAAATTGCGCAGCTGGAAAAACAGTCACTATTTCGCCAATTAGACTAGCCACCTGGCGAATAGAAGGCTGCTTCATAACAACAAGGTTGTTACAGGCTTCTATTAATTCTAATCTCTTGCCCCAGGGCAGAGTCACAGACATATTAATAGAGTTAAAGGTAAATCCCAAATAATCAATAACTCTAGTTGGTATCAACTTAGATTTAACTGGATGGATGCGAAACCCCAATTTCTCAAATATGAGTTTCGTGGCTGAAACAGCTAATTTAGCCAAATACAGCGTTTTAGAGTATCATCCAGTTAGGCCATAACAATGTGTTTTTGAGCTCTGAGCAGCCCAAGCACCGGCTTTAGTAATTTGGTAAATAACCTGGGAGCTGAAGTTAGCCCATTAGGCAACGCTTTAAACTGCCATAGTTGCCTAATGGGCTAACTTCCAGCTAAATTTCAAATATCTCCGGTGATCCCTGTAAATGGGAACTGAATAGTATGCATCTTTGAGATCGATGCATGCCATAAAGCATCCTTTGGAATCAGTTGTTAGGCAGTAACGAAGTTTCCCATTTTAAAATGTCTATACTGCACATGTGAGTTAAGTTGAGTTAAATCAAGGTTGATCCGACATCCTCCATCTTTCTTTTCTGGAGTGTTGTCACCGAAACGGTGAAGCTTTGCTCGTCGTGGGTGCTTTAATTAACCCGACAGCTTTTGCTTCCTCATCCAGATCTTTTACTTGTTTGGATAGGTCTTACCCGAACAGAAGATTAGACGGCTGGACATTGACTTGACTTCTCAATTACCCCTTTTGTGTGTAATTTATGCATTTCTGCTTGTATATCCAAACCTTCTTGTCTGGAATGAATAAATGCCCGACTTGGTGTATGTTGTATGGGTGGCAATGAGTTAAGAGGAAATTCAATTTGGAACCCTTGTATACTGTGCAGTATAAACGGATCTGATGTTATTTGTGCAAAAACAAGTGTAATCTACCACCAACTTGTAACTGATGCACACAGCCCATGTTCCGGAAAGAACCAGACCCACCTACCTCCATGGTTACCAGTGGTCTTATGGTAGGCCCAAAGGCCCCTGATACGGGTTCTATTTCCGTCCTCGAGGTTTGGAGGGTAGAACTGCTCGGTTGCGTGCATTGCGCGTTTTCCATGGCCGGCTTGGGCCCTGGCCTAAAAAAGACCTCTGCCCAGAGAAATCAGCTTTCGAGCTACCACCAGCTTCAGCGAACCGCTTACTGCTGATGGAAGCATAGCGGTGTTGTCGCCGAAACGGTGAAGCCTTGCTCGTCATTGATGCCTTGATTAGCCTGACAGCTTTTGCTTCCTCATCCAGGTCTTTGACCTGTTTGGGTAGATCTTCCCCGAACAGAAGATTCGGCGGCTGGACATTGCTGGCCTTACATAAGTCTGCAAATTGGGATTTAAGGCAGGTCTGATGGCGTTCTTCCGAAAGCAGTTCATTTCAAAGTGTGCATTGCACACCAACACCAGGGCATCCTGCTGGACATCCGATAAGGGCCCGCCATCCACAGATCTGGCAAATGCCGTGATGCCTGAAGCCAGCAAATTTAAAATTCTTTGGAGTTTCATTTCTTGCGCTTTCATGCCCCCTCCAATGTACCCCCAGATAGAGCTGTTCACTGCCGGCACTTTCAGGGATGCACAATTTACAGGTGTATGGTATTTTGCAGCCGTTTCAACCATCACCTCTTCCTGTAATTGATGGGACGTGAGGTAGTTGATGCTAGAAGCCAGCTCTTCTTGCAGCGGCTCCTCTGTTTGCGAGGGTATCGCAAACCTTGATGCCATGGCAGGCAATTCTTGAACCTCACGCATGTCATGCATTCCAGTATGTTCCACGGACATACCTCCGAATTCGGAGTCAGTCATATACTGACCCCGTACACTCCCCTCCTCAGAGTGGGAGATATTAAGTAGCAATGTTACAAAATTTTGAGATTTTAAAAATAAAGTCTGCAATTTATCCCATCAGATAAAGCATAAAAAGAAGTTTAATTTGACACTTAATTCACTTTCATATCTTCAGTATTAAAAAAGTTATGGCCATTATCATACTCAGAAATTAGCATCTAGTTCCCTATTGCTTTTCCATTGATTTAACACAAAAGCTGTGATCGAGGACAGTTAAAAGCCCATAACTTTCTTAAAAATTATGATAACTGAAAGAAATTTTCAGGTATTATAGATTGAAGCATTCTGAAACAAATATGAAACAATCTTACTTCGAAGACATGAAAGTAAAGCATATAATTAGTTAGTAACCTAATTGTAGCTAATTACAAAATTCAATTACTAGATCTAAACATCTATCAATTTCTTAAGAGTAGATTAACATTTTTAAATAGCCTAAGTGTCCAAATAACATTCACACAATAATTCACAATATAACATAATTTTTAAATCTAATTTTCATGAATTTACAGGCCAAATGGAAGGAATTGAATGTTTAATACCTGTAAATTAATGGACATTTAAATCATCTTGTGAGTGAGGATTTCTGGAACGCGATCTTTTGGAACGTTGATTTGCGGTGAATTTAACCCCGTATTGGCATGAAAAATACTGCCGTTAATTCGGGGAATAAAATCACCGTGTCGCATGACAAAATGTGAATTAAAGGCTTCTTAAGAAGCACTTTTATACATTTAAAGAAAGCACTTTCGTTTACCTGTCCCGTGTGTGAAACCCGTCCCCGTTATCGGCATTGACGCTTCAGGAGCTGCTTTTAAAATTATTGTAGCGCTGACATTGACGATTTAATAAAAATAAAAAATTCACAAAACGCTGGTAGGAACGATTTTGTCAGCCAAGGCTTGTACTCCAACAAAATATTCCCAGGACAAGGGAGGAGAAACCCGCGATTTAACCCCGCCCCCCCCTTAAAGGCGCCAAAATCGCGCACACGGCCAGTGGCAGAATTACAGCGCGACTGAAGGTAAGTTTTGTAACATACCTATATTAAGCAGCCCTGGACCAGGCGCTGCCGCAGGCTCACAAGGAGACCTGCGCTGATATGTCCCCTTTTCACGGAGCATATCATGATGGAGCATCCTTTCCATAAGGTGCTCCATCCGGGATAAACGCCCGAAGACGCTATCCATGTTTGTAGGAGGAGAATTCTCCTGGCCTGACTCGTCTGAGTGCACAGGCCTATCAGACTTTGGCTTTGCCCCCTTTGGCTTTGCCACCTTTGGGCAAGCACCAAGTCTGAAGTCGCTGATTGACAAAGTCAGTGTCAGCGACTCGGACGGCGAAACCGATGGCCGCTGGCTGCCCGCACTCCCGCAGTCCTCCGTAGCCAGTTTCCCCGCGGCCCGTCTGAATTTCGCCCTGGATTCCATTATCCGTAGCAATTGGAGACTCTGTAAAGAGAAATTTTCCACCAAAAAAACGACCTCAGAATAAGTTTGAAACTTACCTGCAGGGTTTTAAAACTTGCCGCTGGAGGAGCGACGCTCCTCCCAGCCAGTCGTGCGCCATGCGTTAGATGTATTGACGTGCATGCGGGCTGGCGGGCTTCACGTGACTTCGAAGTAAAATGGCATTCTATTCTATTCTATTCATTCCATTCTATTCTCAAGGAGACCCAAAATATTTTCTGATGATAAATGTATAATCTTTCCACATAGCCACAGAGAACTAAGAGAGACCCAGCGGGGGGGGGCGGGGGGGGTGTTCACTGAGAATGTACATGGGTCGCCGAGAACCAAGAGGCACCGCAAGGGGGGCGCTGAGAGCTAAGAGGAACCTGGCAGGGGGGCCGTCGAGAATGTGGATGGACCTGGCGGGGGAGGGGCGGTAAAAACAAAGAGGGACCCAGCGGGGGGGCCGCCTGGGGCCATGTGCGGTGGAAGGCCTGGTTCGCCGCTGCGAGAAGATAAGACTGTGCTGAGAACCACTGAAACTTTGTCGACGCCATGAACCTGGCGACTCTTTGCGTACTGCCCTGGTGAAGTCTGCTCTGTGATGTTACCTGATGAAGCATAGAATCTCACTGCACCTGGGTACATGTAACAATAAACTATCAGCAAAGAGTAGGAGTAAACGGGTCCTTTTCACAATGGCAGGCAGTGACTAGTGGGGTACCGCAAGGCTCAGTGCTGGGACCCCAGCTATTTACAATTTATATTAATGATCTGGACGAGGGAATTGAAAGCAACATCTCCAAGTTTGCGGATGACACTAAGCTGGGGGGCAGTGTTAGCTGTGAGGAGGATGCTAGGAGACTGCAAGGTGACTTGGATAGGCTGGGTGAGTGGGCAAATGTTTGGCAGATGCAGTATAATGTGGATAAATGTGAGGTTATCCACTTTGGTAGCAAAAACGGGAAGGCAGACTATTATCTAAATGGTGGCCGATTAGGAAATGGGGAGATGCAGCGAGACCTGGGTGTCATGGTACACCAGTCATTGAAAGTAGGCATGCAGGTGCAGCAGGCAGTGAAGAAAGCGAATGGTATGTTGGTCTTCATAGCAAGAGGATTTGAGTATTGGAGCAGGGAGGTTCTACTGCAGTTGTACAGGGTCTTGGTGAGACCACACCTGGAGTATTGCGTACAGTTTTGGTCTCCAAATCTGAGGAAGGACATTATAGCCATAGAGGGAGTGCAGAGAAGGTTCACCAGACTGATTCCTGGGATGTCAGGACTTTCATATGAAGAAAGACTGGATAGACTTGGCTTATACTCGCTAGAATTTAGGAGATTGAGAGGGGATCTTATAGAAACGTACAAAATTCTTATGGGGTTGGACAGGCTAGATGCAGGAAGATTGTTCCCGATGTTGGGGAAGTCCAGGACAAGGGGTCACAGCTTAAGGATAAGGGGGAAATCCTTTAAGACCGAGATGAGGAAAAACTTTTTCACACAGAGAGTGGTGAATCTCTGGAACTCTCTGCCACAGAGGGTAGTTGAGGCCAGTTCATTGGCTATATTTAAGAGGGAATTAGATGTGGCCCTTGTGGCTAAAGGGATCAGGGGGTATGGAGAGAAGGCAGGTACGGGATACTGAGTTGGATGATCAGCCATGATCGTATTGAATGGCGGTGCAGGCTCGAAGGGCCGAATGGCCTACTCCTGCACCTATTTTCTATGTATCTATGTATCTATGTATCATCATCATCATCATCATCATCAAGATCCAAATAAGAAGCAGGAAAATGTTAAGATAGCCAGTAAAGGTGAGTCTAAGCAGGTCAAATACAATTGAACGGTTGGACGTAGACTCCCACTTCTGAAACGAAACACGGGAGCGGAATGTTGCCTCAATAAGGATTGTATTATAGTTATTTGATAATTTGGTGTGATAGATAATTTGGTCATTTTGCATTATGGTGGCGTGTTACGGTTATGTGGTGCATTACGGTTTTCGTTAGTAAATATTACTTTGTATCGCGATTGAATAAATTATTTTCAATTTTTTTTTAAATGAAACCAAACACAAGGGAATGGAAATGAAAGATATAGATGAGGCAAGAGCTTCCACCACTTAAAAATTTGGAAAATAAATGACCAAAGTGATCCTTTCCAATGAGTGCGTTGAAATTTCCATTACTTCAAGTAGATTGAAAAAACATTGCCCTGTATAAGAATTAGAACCCATCAGAGTCTAGACTGCTCCATCAGCCTTAAACAATCCCTAAGGTGTAAGAGGGAAATGTCTGCTAAAACAAGGGGCCGACAATAATGGAACTTGTTACATAATTAACTCCAGATAAAAGTTTACCTGGCCCAAGGAGAATTTAGATTGGTGAGGAATTCCAACATGACAAACTATTTCCCATTAACTTCCATTGAAAACTACTTCCCAAATATTCCCACCATTTAGTGCTCTTGATCAAAGAAAAGTAAATTGAGTCCAGACATCAAGGATATCTGGCTAACTAGCTTTCAAAATAGATTATAGAAAATAAAACAACTTCAGTGATAAATCCAATCTAAAATATTTAATTTAGGCTTAGGTTTAAGTTCAGGTTTATTATTGTCACTGTACATGTACACTTTGTTTTGCGTGTTGTCCAAACAGATCAGATGTACCGTACATAAATACAATCAAGTCAAACTCAAGTACAATAGATAGAGCAGAGGGGAAGTTAGGCTGCAGAATATAGTTCTCAGCAAGATGGCGGTCGGAGGGGAGAGTGGATGCTGGCGCGAATTGGTCGCCGCTGCTCTCTCCTCAAATTGTGTTTCTTATTTTCTTTTTGTGCTTTTGAAATTGAATTCTGTCCTTGATTTGTGTACTGTGGTGTTTTTATATTTAATTTAATCCGACTATGTGTTTTGTATTTTTGTGATTCTATGCCTTGTAAGGTGTCCTTGGGTTTTAGAAAGGCGCCAGTAAATAAAATGATTATTATTATTATTATTACCCTGGCTTATGGAAGGACCATTCAGATTGCTTGATAACTGAAGGGAAGAAGCTGTTCCTGAGTCTGGTGGTACACACTTTTAAGCCTCTGCACCTTCTGCCCGAATGGGAACAGGTTGTCAGAGGTTATGGGGAGAAGGCAGGAGAATGGGATTAAGAGGGAGAGGTAGATCAGCCATGATTGAATGGAGGGGTAGACTTGATGGGCCGAGTGGCCTAAATCTACTCCTATCACTTATGAGCTTGTGAGCTTATGAAGAAGGAATGGCTGTGATGGGACAAGTCTTTGATTTTGTTTTCATGTGCATGTGTGTGTTTGTGTGCCTGCCTGTTGTCGAATTGAACTGATCCTTGATAAGCCTTGAATCGTGTCCTATACTGATGCGCCAATAGAAAATGGATCAGAGCTCCACCTAATGAAATGAATGGGAATCAAACAGCCGCTGCAAGAAACATACAGACACAAGGGAGTTAGCAGAGGTTGTGTGAAGAGGAAATTAGGAGGCAAAGTGACTCACTTATGTTTATCATTTGTGATGAGCATGGGGAGTGGACCACCTGTCATTTCTCCTGCCGTGTAGGAAGAAACTGCAGATGCTGGTTTAAACCGAAGATAGACACAAAAAGCTGGAGTAACTCAGCGGGTCTGGTAGCATCTCTGGAGAAAAGGATAGGCGATGTTTTGGGCCGAGACTCTTCTTCAGCCTGAGAGTCAGGGGAAAGAGAAACAACAGATATAGACAGTGATATAGAGGGATATAGAACAAATGAATGAAGGATAAGGAAAAAAATGATGCTGATCAAAGAAAGGTGGAGCCCACAATGGTCCATTGTTGGCTGTGGGCTCAGAGGTAAAGTTGGGATCCATTGCAGGTCGGGGTGATTGAGGCCCAGAGCTGCGGGAGAGTCTGGAGACTTCTCATGTTGTTCCTGGGAGCTGCCAGAGAAGATAGTGCAAGGGACAACACAAATTAAATATTAAATCAAATTATAATGAAGAATTTAGAAAAAGTATTTTATAGCTAAAATTAGTCGCAACTGTGGAAAAACCCACCAAACCAATAGCATATGAAGAAAGGAAATGCGGATGCTGGTTTACACCAAAGATAGACACAAAATACTGGAGTAACTCAACAGGTCGTGCAGCATCTCTGGAGAAAAGGAATAGGTGACATTTCATGGGTCCCAGCGTCACCTATCCATGTCCTCCAGAGATGCTGTTGGACTCACTGAGTTACTCCAGCACTTCTTCAGACTGAGAGTCAGGGGAGAGGGAAACTAGAGGTATGAAAAGAGTCAGAACAAATCAGAATCTGCACCAATGACCAAGGAAAGGAACTTTTTCAGACCCCTATGTTCCCTCCTCCCTGACTCTCAAGTCTGAAGAAGGGTTTCAACCCGAGACGTCACCTATCCCTTTTCTCCAGAGATGCTGTTGAGAAGAATGTTCAGTTTAAAATGGGCAGCACGGTGGCACAGCGGTAGAGTTGCTGCCTTACAGCGCTTACCCGGGTTCGATCCAGACTACGGGTGCTGTCTGTACAGAGTTTGTACATTCTCCCCGTGGCCGCGTGGGTTTTCTCTGAGATCTTCGATTTCCTCCCACACTCCAAAGACGTACAGGTATGTTGGTTGATTGGCTTGGTGTATGTGCAAATTGTCCCCAGTGTGTGTAGGTTAGTGTTAATGTGCAGGGATCACTGGTCGGTGCGGACTCGGTGGGCTGAAGGGCCTGTTTCCATGCTGTACCTCTAAACTAAACTAAATACACATTGTGCTTTCTCCCTGGAAAAATATAGAGAACAACTTCAGCTCTGGGAATCTATCACAAGGTATGTGTTCAGTTGCTTTTCTACAGAGATGGGTGTTAAAAATCATATCTGTAAAGGCAAGATACAGTAATAAAGATATTGCTGTCAGACCGCATTACGTGGATGGGAATAATTAATTTCAATTCAGAAATGTCAACTCACCATCCAGCAATGAATGATAGGTCCACATATGGAACAAAACTAATTAATGTGTGGGCTGTCTGTCAGGGACATAAGAAATGCAATTTCTAATGCCTCTGAAATTGATAAATCATCCGTGGAGAATGGAAATTTGGAAGGCAGGCTCCATCAGTACCTTTATAAGGGTCAGAGAACAGAAATCTGATCAGAGATGAAGGAAATAATTCTGAAAACCTGACTTGAGGATGGAAGACATTGTGACGTTTGCATGCCAAGCTCTGTCTGAAAGAGAAAGAATCACTATGATTCTTTACCAGAAAGGCTGCTTTTTTCAGTTGGAGCATTTATCCAGAACGGAGTCCGCTTTACAACTAAAGATATTTTGACAAGAAGGCAGAAGAAAGGAAATGACTAAGCAGAGCCGAACGAGCTTTGTAGTTGGTAGATGCAAGGAACTGCAGATGCTGGTTTACAAAAATAAACACAAAGTGCTGGAGTAACTCCGCAGGTCAGGCAGCATCTCTGGAGAACATGGGTTGCAACGTCACTTATCCATGTCCTCCAGAGATGCCGTTGGACTCACTGAGTTACTCCAGCACTTTGTGTCTTTTTTAATTTTGCAGTTTGCTACCGTGGAAGTTATATTGCACAATGTCAACTTGTCGTTTAATACATTTCATATTGCATTATTGCATCTACAATTGCACATAATCTTTTACCCAGTGCAGGTGAATCAAGAACCAGAGGACATAAGTTTAAGGTGAGGGGGGAAAGATTTAACACGAACTTGAGGGGCAACTTTTTACACAAAAGATGGTGGGTATATGGAACAAGCTGCCTAAAGTAGTTGAGGCTGGTACTATCACAACTTTAAAATACATTTGGACAGGTACATGGATTGGATAAGTTTAGAAGGATATGAGCCAAATGCAGGCAGATGCGACGTGTAGATTGGGCATGTGGGTCGGCGTGGGCAAGTTGGGCCGAAGGCCCAGTTTCCGTGCTGTGTGACTCTTTGAGTCTAATTCAAGATGTTTTTGGTTATGGCCACAGATGGCAAAGTTGCATATTTTATTGCTTTTTATAATTGCTTAGATAATTCACAAGACCAAGAGATAACCATGCCAAGTTGGACTGAAAGTATACAAGACGCAGGCTAAGGTGACACGTGCACTGCGTAGATGAGATCTGCTGTATGATTTTACCGGGTTGAGTGCAAAACAAAGCATTTCACTGTGTCTACGTACATGTGACAACAAAGTATCATTGAATTTTTGAATCATTGAATCATACTTCCTGCACCAAAGGATTTGGTGAACCAATAGGTTGGAAGCCAACCTGGCAGCTTCCATGGTGTTATAGTTTTCTGGTGTCAGATGAAAATGACCAGATTTACAATTCAGTTTTCATAACTTGCAATTATGGTTGACCTGGAACTCACAATCACCGACCACCATTTTGGGATCGAAGATAGACACAAAAAGCTGGAGTAACTCAGCGGGACAGGCAGCATCCCCGGAGAGAAGGAATGGGTGACGTTTCGGGTCGAGGCCCATCTTCAGACATTTTAGGATCATTGAATGTATGTCTAACAGTGAACCCATGAGGCATTGCACTAGAATGTCCTTCAACATACTTTGCAGATGATGGAAGCAGAAACAATACCTGAGACTGAAATTCCATTCCAAGATTTTGCAAGACCTGTTTCAAGTCTCCAGAGTCTATAGTACCATTGGACTCATCAGACAATTGGCATCCTCTTCTTCCAATGAGAATCCATACTGTAAAGAATATCAACCATCTGATTGGAACTACAAAAAAACACAAAGTGTTGGAGTAACTCGGCGGGTCAGGCAGCATCTCTGGAGGGCGTGGAGCGTTTCAGGTCTTGACACTTCTTCACCTATTCAATTCCTCCAGAGATGCTGCCTGACTTGTTGAGTTAAACCAGCACTTTGTGTCTTTTTATTTTATAAACCAGCATCTGTTGTCCATTGTTCCCTTATTTTCATTAATGAAACAAGGAAAATGTTGATTGGGTTTTGAAAATATTCTTTGAATATTTCATCAGTCAATTAAATTTTCATCAGTCAATGAAAGTAAGCGTGCAGGTACAGCAGTCAGTGAAGAAAGCGAATGGCATGTTGGCCTTCATAACAAGAGGAGTTGAGTATAGGAGCAAAGAGGTCCTTCTGCAGTTGTACAGGGCCCTAGCGAGACCACACCTGGAGTATTGTGTGCAGTTTTGTTCCCCTAATTTGAGGAAGGACATTCTTGCTATTGAGGGAGTGCAGCGTAGGTTTACAAGGTTAATTCCCGGGACAGTCATATGCTGAGAGAAGAGAGCGGCTGGGCTTTAGAAGGATGGGAGGGGATCTTATTGAAACATATAAGGTTATTAAGGGTTTGGACACGCTAGAGGCAGGAAATGTTCCCGATGTTGGGGCAGGAAATGTTCCCGATGTTGGGGGAGTCCAGAACCAGAGGCCACAGTTTAAGAATAAGGGGTACGCCATTTAGAACGGAGATGAGGAAACACTTTTTCACACAGAGAGTTGTGAGTCTGTGGAATTCTCTGCCTCAGAGGGCGGCAGAGGCCGGTTCTCTGGATACATTCAAGAGAGAGCTAGATAGGGCTCTTAAAGATAGCGGTGTCAGGGTATATGGGGTGAAGGCAGGAACGGGGCACTGATTGGGGATGATCAGCCATGATCACATTGAATGGCGGTGCTGGCTCGAAGGGTTGAATGGCCTACTGCTGCACCTATTGTCTATTGTCTCATGTCTAATAAACAGAACTAACCTTTTCTCCAGATTAATACTCAATTTTTAAAATGAAAAATGTTAGATTAATTAAAAATGTTAGAAGAAGGTAAAAACCTGGTCAGGGCATTTCTGTCTTTTGATGCCTTATATTATGTTAAAACAAACAGAAATCAATCTGTGCAATCAAATCTCATGCGTGAATGTCGTGAAATGCTCCCCACCTATTGGCACAAGGGACTTCTTAACATCTTGTCCTGTGTACTTGTTCTGTGTTCTGATAATCTGGACTCGTCCAGTGACTGCTGTGAAAGGACAGCTGACAACATGGGAAAGTCCATGTGACAGCTTGGAGAGACAGCTGACAGGAGGGAACAGACCCCACTGGGGCCGTCATGGGCTAGCTATCCATGACAGCAGTCCCCAACGCTGTTTCAGCTAGTTGGAGACACCCGCTAAATGCTACTAAAAGTAAACTAAAGAGAATACCCCTAGAGCCTGCGAGAGCGGGGGCGGAAGATGGCTCACCGATTGATAACACGGTTACAGACCCAGGAACGGAAACGACTACTGACAAGGAGAGCATGGCACATGAGACATCCACAACAGCTGCGGGACACAAACTTCAGGTGTGCATCTGTGGTTGGGAGAAAATAACATCAGTGAAGGGCTTGAAGATCCACCAAGGGAAGAAAAAGTGCTTGAGAGAGCAGAAACATGGGCCTCGCATTGACCAGTACTTCTTACGAAGCAACCAGTTAAATCAGTCGAGTGAAGCACAGCGACGGGACACAAACCAAAGTTCGCAGAGCATCAGCACCCATGTCACTGAAGAGGGTGATACAAGCACAGAAATGCCGGTGGAGGAGCCCACGCAACAACTACAAAGACCTCCATTGGAGGGAAAGATCAAAGGGCACAAACCTGGAGTGAAATGGCCCAAAGCTGTTGAAAAGAAAGAGTGGGAGACGTAAACAGTGACCTTATACATATCTTGGAGCAACAAGCGGGCACAGCAGTGGAAAAGCTTGAAAGGATGGGCAACATAATCTACAGCTATGGAGAAGAACGGTTTGGGGTGAGTAAAGGGAGAGGTGGAAAGAAATTACCAACACCAATCAAGTCCAGGAGGCAGCAGGAGATCGAGAGGCTAATCAGCGAGAGGAGACAGTTGAAAAAGCAATGGAAAAAAGCAACTGACGCAGAGAGAGAAGGTCTCATGCTACTCCAAGAGGACATCAAGAACCGATTGGCAACTTTGCGAAAAGCAGAGAACTTGAGGAAACTATGCAAGAAGAAAGAACACACAAGAACACGGTTCTACAAAGACCCTTTCAAGTTCATCAAAGCTCTTCGCAAAGGAAAAAAGTGGAACTTTGAAAACATCAAAACAGGAATTGGATGAAACACCTGGAAAAAGGCCCACAAAGACACGAAAAGGCATGAGCAGTTGGTCATCCCACATGACATCCCACCTATTCAACCACCTGAATTCAACCTGGACACCAGCCCTCCGAGGTGGAAAGAGGTGGAGAACACGGTCCGGCGAGCAAGAGCAGCATCAGCTCCGGGGCCAAACGGAGTACCATACAAGCTCTATAAGAACGCACCGGATGTGTTACGCTTTCTATGGAAGCTCATGAGGGTGGTGTGGAAGAAGCAAACAATACCTAAGGCGTGGCGAAGGGCCGGCGGCGTGCTAATACCTAAAGAAAAGGATTCGTCAGACATCAGCCAATTCCGGCCAATATGTCTCCTCCACGTCGAGGGAAAAAAAATTTCAGCATTGTATCACAAAGGCTGTCCACCTATCTGGTAACAAACAAGTACATTGATACATCTGTACAGAAAGCAGGAATTCCAGGATTTTCGGGCTGCTTGGAGCATACAAGCATGATCTGGCACCAGATCCAAGCAGCTAAGAAGGACAAGAGAGACCTACATGTGATCTTCCCTCGATCTGGCCAATGCATTTGGTTGAGTTCCCCATGAACTCCTTTTTCCATGTACCAGAGCTCATCACCATACTGGTCAAGAAATATTACCAAGACCTGCAGCTGTGCTTCACAACAGCTGACTTCAGTACAACATGGCAGCGCTTGGAAGTAGGCATCATGGCAGGCTGCACAGTCTCACCCTTGGCCTTTACAATGGCCATGGAAGTCATCATCAGGGCCTCAAAATGGGTGGTGGGCGGTGAACGAACCAGGGCTGGGCTCCGTCTGCCACCCATCAGGGCATACATGGACGACATAACAACACTAACCACTGCTGCAGCATGCACCAAGCGGCTACTTGGAAAGCTGCAGGAGAACATCAAGTGGGCCCGAATGAAAATCAAACCAAGTAAATCTCGAAGCATCTCCATAGTCAAGGGGGTGCTTAGAGACACAAGGTTCTGTATCGGTGACGACCCAATACCAACAGTGTCTGAGCAGCCAGTTAAAAGCCTGGGAAGATGGTATAACGCAAGTCTCAAGGACAAAGAGCAGGTGCAACAACTAAGGCAAGAAATTGTCAACGGCCTGGAGAACATCAATCAGACCCTACTGCCTGGGAAACTGAAGGTCTGGTGCCTACAGTTTAGACTCCTTCCTCGGACAATGTGGCCACTGACCGTTTATGAAGCCCCAATAACAACTGTGGAGAAGATGGAGTGAACCATAACTTCATACGTGAAGAAATGGCTCGGTGTCCCACGATGTCTAACTAACATCGGCCTCTATGGCAAAGGGGTCCTGGAACTACCTCTCACTAGTCTAACAGAGGAATATAAGTGTTCTAAAGTAAGACTCCAGATGACACTGAGGGACTCTAGAGACAAGATCATCAGTGCTGTTGCGCCGCCCCTAGCAACTGGCCGGAAGTGGACACCATCTGATGCAGTACAGCAAGCTTCATCAGCCCTGAGGCACAAAGACATAGTGGGGCAAGTCCAGCAGGGAAGAGGAGGCTTTGGCCTTACGACAAGTAAACCAACTTGGCGAAAGGCCACAACATCAGAGCGGAGGACGTTGGTGGTTGAGGAGGTGCGGCGACAGGAGGAGGCCGCAAGAAGTGCAAAGGCGGTCTCTCTTGCCAAGCAGGGGCAATGGATGCAGTGAGAAGGTGTGGAGCGGAGGAAGATCAGCTGGAAAGAACTATGGGAAATGGAAGCAAGCAAGATCAGCTTCATGACCTGGATGAGGGAATTGAAGGCAATATCTCCAAGTTTGCGGATGACACTAAGCTGGGGGGCAGTGTTAGCTGTGAGGAGGATGCTAGGAGACTGCAAGGTGACTTGGATAGGCTGGGTGAGTGGGCAAATGTTTGGCAGATGCAGTATAATGTGGATAAATGTGAGGTTATCCATTTTGGTGGCAAAAACAGGAAAGCAGACTATTTTCTAAATGGTGGCCGACTAGGAAAAGGGGAGATGCAGCGAGACCTGGGTGTCATGGTACACCAGTCATTGAAAGTAGGCATGCAGGTGCAGCAGGCAGTGAAGAAAGCGAATGGTATGTTAGCTTTCATAGCAAAAGGATTTGAGTATAGGAGCAGGGAGGTTCTACTGCAGTTGTACAGGGTCTTGGTGAGACCACACCTGGAGTATTGCGTACAGTTTTGGTCTCCAAATCTGAGGAAGGACATTATTGCCATAGAGGGAGTGCAGAGAAGGTTCACCAGACTGATTCCTGGGATGTCAGGACTGTCTTATGAAGAAAGACTGGATAGACTTGGTTTATACTCTCTAGAATTTAGGAGATTGAGAGGGGATCTTATAGAAACTTACAAAATTCTTAAGGGGTTGGACAGGCTAGATGCAGGAAGATTGCTCCCGATGTTGGGGAAGTCCAGGACAAGGGGTCACAGCTTAAGGATAAGGGGGAAATCCTTTAAAACCGAGATGAGAAGAACTTTTTTCACACAGAGAGTGGTGAATCTCTGGAACTCTCTGCCACAGAGGGTAGTCGAGGCCAGTTCATTGGCTATATTTAAGAGGGAGCTAGATGTGGCCCTTGTGGCTAAAGGGATCAGAGGGTATGGAGAGAAGGCAGGTACGGGATACTGAGTTGGATGATCAGCCATGATCATATTGAATGGCGGTGCAGGCTCGAAGGGCCGAATGGCCTACTCCTGCACCTAATTTCTATGTTTCTATGTTTCTATGTTTCATCATCAGAGCGACATATGACGTGCTTCCATCACCAAAGAACCTCCATCAGTGGTACGGCGAGGATCCAACCTGTGCCATCTGCCCAACTCCAGCGACCCTCAAACACATCATGGTAGGCTGCAAGACCAGCCTCACGCAAGGGAGATACACGTGGCGGCATAATCAGGTACTAAAAAGCCTGGCATCAGCCCTTGAGTACAGGCGATGTGCGACCAACTCCTTGCCTCCGAGAGCAAGCAACCCCCTCCCCCCTAAGGGTAACAACCTTTGTCCGAGAAGGACAGAAAACATCTAAACTTCCTTCCACCAGATCAGAAGAAGGAAACCTATGCAGGGCCCGTGACTGGAGGATGCTGGCGGACATCGGCGGACAACTAATTTTTCCACCTGAAATTGCTTCCACCAACCTCAGGCCAGACTTGGTGTTCTGGTCCCCTTTACAGAAGACTGCTAACATCATAGAGCTCACAGTTCCATGGGAGAACTCTGTTGAGGAGGCCTATGAGCGTAAGAAGCTGCGCTACGCAGAGCTTGCAGCAGAGGCAACGCAGCGTGGCTGGAACACCAAAGTCTATCCAGTTGAAGTGGGATGCAGAGGATTTGTTGCGTCATCTACCATCAGACTGCTGAAGGAGCTTGGAATCCACGGTCAGGCTCTGCGGAAGGCCATAAGATCACTCTCAGAGGCGGCTGAAAGAAGCAGCCGGTGGATTTGGCTCAAGCGGAAAGACCCATGCTGGGCCCCAAGTATGTCGGGGTGAATCTTTGGGACGGTTTGACATGGGACACGCGCTGAGGGTTGATCATCCTGCAGCGGGCCGCCCTTGTGGAGGATGTATAGTGTTAAAAGGCCGAAACACCCAGTGATGCAAGGGTACACTACTGATGATGTGTCCTGTGCCCAACTGTCCTGAAGGTTACCCCCCCCCCCCCCGATGTTGAGCGTCTACCACTCTCAACAATCAACGAATGTCGTGAAATGCTCCCCACCTATTGGCACAAGGACTTCTTAACATCTTGTCCTGTGTACTTGATTCTGTTAAAACAAACAGAAATCAATCTGTGCAATCAAATCTCATGCGTCTTTCCACTCATCAATATGGTGACTGGTGGCACCCATGACACAAGCAAATAACCTTCACGAGAGATTATTGCCACAGAAGGCTATGGAGGCCAAGTCAATAGATATTTTTAAGGTGCTAGGTTCTTGACTAGAACGGGTGTCAAGGATTATGGGGAGAAGGCAGGAGAATGGGGCTGAGAAGGAAAGACAGATCAACAATGACTGAATGGCAGAGTAGACTTGATGGACCGAATGGCCTAATTTTGCAGCCCATGAGTCCACTCCAAACACATTGGGGGCAATTTACAGAGGGCCAGTTAAATAACAAACCTGCATATCTTTGGGACATTGGGAGGAAACCGGAGCACCTGGAGGAAACCCACGCAGTTGCAGGGAGAACCTGCAATCTCCACACAGACAGCCACCAAGGTCAGGATCAAAACCTGGTCTCTGGCACAGTGAGACAGCAGCTCTGCCAGCTGCGCTACTCCGCTGGACTTGTAAAGGTGAGTAATGACCCTGCAAACTGTTAACTCCTACAGTCCCCAGTAGAGATCACTATTATCTGCACTGTGAAAATGGAGCTACAATCCATTTTTACCATTAATTGCAGCTGGTGATGTGAGAGAAGTGACCTCACTCTGTTCTTCAACTCAGGAGATGCATTAAATTTTGCATATGGCACAAGATCTACACCTCCTTTCTACTTCCTGGTGCCTTCCGCCATCTTGTTGTTGAGTACTAATGTCTTTTTCTGAAAGGCTCTGCAGTCTCTTTAGTCAGACAGATCCCCTTCTAGTGGTATATCAGGCCAAGGCTGAGATTAGGATTAAACTAATTCACTGGATGTATTCAAGAGAGAGTTAGATATACGTAGCTCTTAGGGCAAACGGAATTAAGGGATATGGGGAAAAAGCAGTAAGGGGGTACTGATTTTGGATGATCAGCCATGATCATATTGAATGGCTTGAATGGCCGAAGGGCCTGCTCCTGCACCTACTTTCTACGTTTCTATGCTTCACAGTAAAAGCCAGTTTTTTGCTTGAAAATGATGACGGAAGACATGTAGCAGGATGGGTTCAGCCAAACACAAATCCCCATGATATGTCTTCTTGCTTTGCTCCTCTGCTAATCTCACCCTAAATGATACTGATGCTCTATAATGCCGCAAACTACATTCTGCACTCTGTGTCTCCCCTTTGCTCTGTCCACTGTACTTGAGTATTCATGTAAGGTATATTTAGGGCAGCACGGTGGCGCAGCTGTAGAGTTGCTGCCTTACAGTGCCAGAGATCAGGGTTAGATCCTGACTTTGGGTGCTGTCTGCACAGAGTTTGTACGCTCTCCCTGTGACCGCGTGGGTTTTCCCCTGAGTACTCAGTTTCCACCCACACTCCCAAGACGTAGAGGTTTGTAGGTTAATTGGCATCGGTGTAAATTGTAAATTGTCCCTGGTGTGTAGGCTAGTGCTAGTCTACGGGTTGATCGCTGGTCAGCGCGGTCTCGGTGAGCCAAAGTGTCTGTTTCCGTGCTGTATCTCTAAAGTCTAAATCTGATCTGTTTGGATAACAAAGATACTTCGGTACATGTGACAAGAATAAACCTAAAATTAAACCTTAAACCTAAACAATTGGTGCTTCAGGCCCCAGTTCCATGGAATGCTTCTGCCTCTTACATATTATACCCCATCTCTGAGGATGTAAATGAGGAGATGGGGGCGCCGGAGGAGGGAGATGGCAGCCCTGCCGGCAGTCTGTTTTTTTTTCTCCTTTTAGTTATTTTTAGCGTTTGTTTAAAGTTTGTTTTAATGTTCTTCTGTTTGTTTTATGTGGGGGGTGGGGTGGGGGGGGGAGGGGGAAAGTTTTTTTTTCAGGGTCTTACCTTCCCGGAGATGTGCTCAAGTTTCGGATCACATTCTCCAGGCTCTGCGGCCTACCATCGCTGGAGCTGGAAGCCACCTCGGACTGTCGTGAGCCCCAGCGCAGGGCGCAGACATACCATCGGAGCGGATCCCTTGCCTGGGATCGCTCCATTAAGGGCTCGCAGTCTCGGGAGAGGCTAATTGGGAGCTCCAACGCCGCAGAAGGTTCGTCCAGCCCCGACGCGAAGTTCGATCGCCCGGCGTGGGGGAGCCGACATCCTCCCCAATGCAGGAGCTGAACGCCTCGACGCGGAGGGCCCGAACTCCGCCGGCTACGGGACTCAAGACCGTCCCGTCAATGGGGGGCTCGAGGCCCCCGACCAAGGAAGAACAACAAGGGAAGAACTTGGAAGTTTATTTTCGCCTTCCATCACAGTGAGGAATGTGTAGGAGTCACTGTGGTGGATGTTTATGTTAAAATGTGTTTTTTGAATCTGTTGCTTTTAATTGTATGACTGACCTGGCCAGTGAATTTCACTACACCAATTGGTGTATGTAACAATAAATGAACATGAACTTATGAACTTATAAATGGGTTCTGCTCAGAAATAGAGCTGGCAAGAGCATCAATAAGAGTGAGATATCGTACTTCTATTCCTGAGGCCATTCAGCCCATCACATCTCAGCCACCTGTTAGAGCATTCTCATCAGTCCCATAGCTCCTCCACCTGTTTTCCTGTAACTTATTCTCTCTCATATTGCTATTAACTCCTTTCTGATTCTCCTACCACCCACCTAGACTAGGATTAATTTACAGTCACTAAATAATCCACTGGCACAAACCAGAGCACCACGCATTCATCGGGAGAACGTGTAAACTCCACAAGGACAGTAGCTGAGGATTAAACCCATGTCTCTGGATCTGTGCAGACAGGCAGCATTGACTGCTGCGTCAAGCTCTGCTCATAAATTCATAAATTATAGGAGCAGAATTAGGTAATTCAGCCCATCAAGTCTACTCCACCATTCAATCATTGCTGATCTATCATTCCCTC
>CM075986.1:24671519-24744676 GCA_038087875.1 Malacoraja senta | reverse complement strand
AATTTCCTGTTACATATGAAAGTCCTTTACCCCTTGATTCCTATGTTTTTATGTAAGAGGTGTCTTGGCATGGCCTCTGTTATTCTAAGAACTTTAGTAACTACAAGTTGCCAGAGAAGGGTTTAATGAACCTGAAGTGTTTTTCAATCTGTAACGAGCCATGTGTGTGGAATGTTCAATTATATTTTAACCTCTTGGTATTTAACATGCATGAGAAGTAGAATTATGCTGTCTTAGATGGGTTCCTCTAATTACTTCACATTTCTTGAAATGATCCTCTGGAGGACAACAGATGTTGTTTATACAAAGGCAGATGTTTATACAAGGGTAGATGTTTGGCCTGGAAATTGGGTCTCAACCATCCCTTGGGTGAACGTGAATTATGATTTGTGCAACCCACCCCTATTTGTGTCTAGTCCAGAATGGTTGTTGTGCCTTTCATCTGGTTGTAAATATCTGCAACTGGAGCTAAAGAAGTGAATATGGAACCAATCTGTGTTGTAAATTTCATGATACCTTCTCGTTCATATCTCCTCGGCTCAAAAGCCGCCACATCTAGATTCAGGGATAGTTTCCTCCCAGCTGTTATCAGGCAACTGAACCCATCCTCCCACCGACTAGAGAAAGTCCTGACCTCTCGCCTACTTCATTGGAGACCATTGAACTTTCATCGTACTTTACTGGACTTTATCTTGCACTAAACAATATAGCCTTTAACCTGTACCTGTACACTATGGACGGCTTGATTGGAATCATGTATAGTCTTTTTGCTATCTGGATAGTTTGCACCAAAAAGCGTTTCACTGTATCTCGGTACACGTGACAATATGTGACTATAATAAGCTAAACTAAAATCTTTTCACTGAGTTAAACAGAGTTTAGCTGATGATACTCTCCAGAGACTTGATCGCAAATACCAAGACCAACACACACAGCATAATACTGAGGAAGTGCTATCTTTCATCTGAGATATTAAACCCTGGTTCTGACTTCTCTCTCAGTGGATGGAAAAGATCCCAGGTTTCTTTGTTCTGTATTTAAGGATTACCCCGTATTTGGGGGTGCAGTGGCGCAGCGGTAGAGTTGCTGCTTTACAGTGCTTGCAGTGTAGAGATGCGGGATCGATCCTGACTACGGGTGCTGACTGTACAGAGTTTGTATGTTCTCCCCGTGACCTGCGTGGGTTTTCTCCAAGACCTTCAGTTTCCTCCCACACTCCAAAGACGTTCAGGTTTGTAGATTCATTGGCGTGGGTTTGTATACTTGGTATCAGTGCAAATTGTCCCGAGTATGTGTGGGATAGTGTTAATGTGTGGGGATCGCTGGTCTGCATGAACTCGGTGGGTCGAAGGGCCTGTTTCCATGCTGTGTTTCAAACTGACCTAAACTAAAATAAGTACTCCATTGACCCTCCACGACAGAATAGACAAGATGAATGCACAGATTCATTTACCCAGAGTAGTTGAATGAAGAATCAGAGGACATAGGTTTTAGGTGAGAGGGGAAAGATTTAATAGGAACCTGAGGGGCAACTTTACACACAGAGGGTGGTGGGTGTATGGAACAAGCTAACAGAGGATGAAGTTGATGTAGGTACAACATTCAAAAGACATCTCGACAGGTGAAGGGGTAGGAAAGATTTAGAGGGATAGGGATCAAATGTGGGCAGGTGTGTCTAGCCATGGTGGGACATCTTTGCCAGTATAGGAGCGTTGGGCTGAAGGGCTTATTTTTGTACCTTATGGCTCTATGACCCTGTAAACTTGAAACATGGTGATGTATTGAAGGACATCAGATAAACACGAGCCCACGGCATTCTTTCATGATGTCCCACACAGGAGAAGACCCAAATGGTGAGCATTAGTGTTTTATGCAAAAATGTTTGGTACCACAGCCTCATTAGATCCCAGCCTCACACATTATCGACCCAAACGATCTTCACCCCGTAGCCGCTTCTTCTCTCTAATATCTTGATGTCTTCCTTGACACCAGTCTTAAATGTCTTCGTACAACTTTCTGATTTTCACATACTCCAAACATCTCTCTTCCTGCCAACTTTCTCTCCAGCTCATTCCGATTTCCTCCCCAATCGTCAAACTCCCATTCCTCCCCCCACCACACTCGGTCTGAAGAAGGGTCCCCACCCGAAAAGTCAGCTGTCCATTTTCTCCAGAGATGTTGCCTGACCCGCTGGGTTACTCCAGCTTTTTGTATCTATCTTCCAATCTTCTCCCTTAGTTACCTTGTCCCAACATAATCTTCTCTCCCCCCCCCACCCCCCCCCCCCCACCACTCCATCTCCCCTCCCCTGTGTAGGAAGCCTCTCCACCACCCTAGTCATCCTTCTAGCGCCACTGTTTGCATCTATATCTCCCTTCATTATCACTTCTTCCACAGCCAACAATGGGCCATTGTGGGCTCCACCTTTCTTTGGTCATCGTTGCCGGCTCTATACTTTTATATTCCACTTTCCAAAAATCCATTGATGAAATTCTAGAGCAATATTTTTTGAATGGAAGGAATTTGTAAATGCTAGGTTACAGGGGTTCTTGGTCCCTTGGTTTATGAAGTACAGATTGTGAACATATATGTGCAACAAACAATTAGAAGTCAAATGGCCTTTGGTCTTTATTGCAAGCGATTGGAGTAGCAGCAAGTCTTGCTGTAAATACACAGCTTATTAGTAGCACACCTGGTGTACACTGACACATTGCTCAGCCACAGGATGGGTTCGCAGCAACAAGATTAGAACTCAAGGGCCTGTCCCACAGGCGATATTTCAGCGGACTGCCAGCGACTGCCAAGTTCGCAGCACTCGCCTGAAAAACCAGGAACTGGAACGGTGACTGTCAGAGTGGAACACACACACGCGCACGCAAACACATGGTAAAGGCGGGGGCCAGGAAAAGCGGGGGGGCGCTGTCTGAAATTCACACGGTGCAAAGCCAAGGTGATACAGACACACACCACGATGAACAGGAAGGTTAAGACGGCTAGCACAGTGTACGATAAGTCCTTTAAAAGAGGGGTAGGGGAGAAGGGGGGGTAGGGGAGAAGGGGGGAGAATAGACAATAGACAATAGACAATAGATGCAGGAGTAGGCCATTCGGCCCCTCGAGTCAGCACCGCCATTCAATGTGATCATGGCTGATCATCCCCAATCAGTACCCCGTTCCTGTCCTCTCCCGATATCCCCTGACTCCGCTATCTTTAAGAGCCCTATCTAGCTCTCTCTTGAAAGTATCCAGAGAACCGGCGTCCACCGCCCACTGAGGAAAAGAATTCCACAGACTCACAGCTTTCTGTGAGAAAAAAAATTTCCTCGTCTCCGTTCTAAATGGCTTACCCCTTATTCTTAAACTGTGGCCCCTGGTTCTGGACTCCCCCAACATCGGGAACATGTTTTCTGCCTCTAGCGTGTCCAAACCTTAACAATCTTATATGCTGCAATGAGATCCCCTCTGATCCTTCTGAACTCCAGAGTGTACAAGCCCAGCCGCTCCATTCTCTCAGCATATGACAGTCCCGCCATCCCGGGAATTAACCTTGTAAACCTACACTGCATTCCCTCAATAGCAAGAATGTCCTTCCTCAAATTAGGGGACCAAAACTGAACACAATAATCCAGGTGTGGTCTCACTAGGGCCCTGTACAACTGCAGAAGGACCTCTTTGCTCCTATACTCGGCTCCTCTTGTTATGAAGGCCAACATGCCATTCGCTTTCTTCACTGCCTGCTGTACCTGCATGCTTACTTTCATAGACTGATGAACAAGGACTCTCAGATCCCGTTGTACTTCCCCTTTTCCCAACTTGACGCCATTTAGATAGTAATCTGCCTTCTTGTTTTTTATGCCAAAGTGGATAACCTCACATTTATCCACATTAAACTTCATCTGCCATGCATCTGCCTACTCCCCCAACCTGTCCAAGTCACCCTGCATTCTCATAGCATCCTCCTCACAGTTCACACTGCCACCCAGCTTTGAGTCATCTGCAAATTTGCTAATGTTACTTTGAATCCCTTCATCCAAATCATTGGTGAAGGGGGGAGAGAAGGGGCGAGAAGGGGGGGGGGGGGGTGGAGAAGGAGTGGAGACACTTTTAAGAGCCAAACAACTTTTAATAAGCCAGAGATACACAGCTGTGAAGTTTCGCGGGCATTTAACATTACCGGTCGGTTATCCTTGGTTCTGAAAACTAGTGCTTACGTTTATTTCCCCCAATGATCCAATGAAAATGCCGGTCAGCAAAGGCAATTAACTAAAACTACTTACGACTACCTCAACTACCCATAACTATATGGCGACCCCACTACAACTGCATCTACGACTACAGGATGATCGATTTTCTCCATGGTGACCAACATGTTGAAAATTTGCAGCAACCATAATGAGGCCACGACTGGTTCACAGAATGCGGGGACTCCTCGCGACCATGAAGGAGACTCACCAGAGACCACCAGCGAACATGTGGCGACCATGTGGCGATCATGAGGCGAGCGCAGAGACTCCTGCACTCGCCTAAAATGTCACCTAAGTGGGACAGTCCCTTAACGTTAAAAAGGGTTATTTAGTTTAGTTTAGTTTAATTTAGTTTAGTTTTGTATAGTTTAGAGATTCAGCGCATTATCAGTCTCTTCGGCCCACTGAGTCCATGACGACCAGCGATCTCCGTGCAGTAGCACTATCCTACACACACTAGGGACAATTGTTTTACCAAAGCCAATTGACCTACAAACCTGTACAGTGTGAAGGAGTGTGGAAGGAAACTGGAGCACCTGGAGAAAACCCACGCAGGTCATGGGGAGAAAGTACAAACTGCGTATGGACAGCACCCAAAGTCAAGATCCAACCCGGGTCTCTGGCGCTGTAAGGCAGAAAATCTACTGCTCTGCCACCGTGCCGCCTCTATTTATAGTATTATATATAGAAGCATGCATTAATAACAGCATACTGTGCTGGAAACCTGGTGAAAAATCAGCCATGGATCAAAGTGGAGAAGTTGCCTGTGAGGTTTGGAATTGGACAGGCCATGGTGAGTGGTGTGACTGCTCAGTGCTGAGATATGGTGCTCGGAACTGTGGTTGCAGCCATCGCTGGGGACTCCATGTGTCAACAAAAACCAGCTAGATCCTGCAGACTCACTCATCATCTCCTGTTGAATGTGACGGAGAGTGGTCGTCTCACACTCTCTCTGGCTAAAGCACTCTCCACATCACATGGAAGTCTCCATGGTAAAGGCCAGCAGTCACTGATCATCATGTCCCCATGGAGGAACCTCTGGTCTGGGACGGGCTGTGCAGCCAAACCAAGACGCTGAGGGACAAAGGATTCCACTCCATCCAACAGAAGATGATGACCCAGTGCAAGTTCTGGGGGCTCTGTCAACACAGGGAGCAGGTGCTGGGGTGTGGGAGGAAACCAAAGCACCCGGAGGAAACCCACGTGGTCACACGGAGAACATGCAAACTCCACGGAGACAGCACCCAAGGTCAGGATTGAACCTGCGTGTGAAACAGCAGCTCAACCAACTGTGCCACTATGTTACCCAGCATGTCACTTGGCACCTGGCAGATGTATTTGTTGAAGTACCTGTGTGTATTGGGACCAGAGGATCAAGAGCTCCACAATGAACAGTTATAACCAGAGCATCTAATGCGTTTTGCCCAGATTTGGTGCAAAATGGATATACTAGATTGATTTTTGGATAAAGAGGTTGTCTAATGAAGCAGACCTACTGGAAGTTAGACACTCAGAATCTTTTTCCCAAAGTGGAAATGT
Organism: Malacoraja senta; assembly: GCA_038087875.1. Taxonomy (NCBI): domain Eukaryota; kingdom Metazoa; phylum Chordata; class Chondrichthyes; order Rajiformes; family Rajidae; genus Malacoraja; species Malacoraja senta. The sequence continues at coordinate 24,738,893 of CM075986.1, read as the reverse complement.
CCGATACTAAACGGCATAGCTATAAGGTGAGAGAGAGAACATTTAATGGGGATGTGTGTATTTTTTACACGGAGAATGCTGGTGGTCTGGAACACATTGCCAGGGGTGGTGGTGGCGGCAGAAATGATAGTGGTGTTTCAGAGGCTTTTAGATAGTCTCATGGAAGTACAGAGAATAGAGGGATACAGATTTTGTACAGGCAGATGAGATCAGTTTAACTTGGCATCATGTTCGGCACAAACATTGTGGGTCGAAGGGCCCGTTCCTGTGCTGGACTGTTCTATGTTCTATGATCTCATTGAATCATAAGATCCTGAGAAGAACAGATGGCTAAAAACGTGATTCCTCTTCATTGTGGAGTCCAGGACAATTTCTGCAAACAGGGTGCTAGAAATCTAGGACTGAGATAAGAAACCTTTATGTAATATTTGATGTAATATTTTTATGTAATATTTTTGAATTCTCAGCAACCCAGGACTCTGATTGCCTCGTTATTTAGTTTATTAATCAGTGAGTTTGAAATACTTTTGGACTCTTGTCAATGAAGGGATATTGGGCAGGAAGGAGAAATTGAAGCATTGGATGAGCTATCTTGTTCCTGAGAGGAATAGCAGTCTTGAATAGCTAGCTCAATGGCCAACTCCTGGCCATGTTTCACACGTTGAATATATGGGTCTTTTTTAGTTTAGTTTAGTTTAGTTTGTAGATACAGCGCAGAAACAGGCCCTCAGCCCACCCGAGTCCTCACCGAGCGGCGATCCCCTGCTTTGTTCTGGCCTTTTCCCCCCTCCACTTCCCCCGACCCTAGTTTCAGTCTGGAGAAGGGTTCTAACCCAAAACGTCACCAACTGCCTGACCCGCTGAGTTGCCCCAGCACTTTGTGCATATCTCCGGTATAAACCAGCATCTGTAGTTCCTTCCTCCGCACATCTTTAGGATGTGTGAGGAAACCAGAGCACCTGGAGCAAACCCACATGGTCAAAGGGGGGAATGTGCAAAGTTCACATAAAGAGCGCTGGTTTCTGAGTGGCCATGAGCCTGTGCTGAATGGAGGAACTCACGTCGTGAAAACCTGCATGTTTGGTGGCTCCACCTGCTTGGGCATGTGTTTGTGTGGTTGTTTATCTTGTGTCTGAAAACATGCTGAGAATCTGTCTGCAAATTTGTTTGAACGTTTGAGTTCTCTTGCCAGCTCCCACATTCGGTAATTGCCATTCCTCACCTCGTGGTTACCAGGGCACAGAAAATAATTTTCCACTTAAGTGCACCATGTTAATAAAATTGGTCAACAAGATTATAAATGGGCAGCGGTAGAGTTGCTGCCCTACAGCGTCAGTGACATGGGTTCGATTCTGACTACGGGTGCTGTCTGTACGGAGTTAGTACCTTCTGATCCGTGACAGCGTGGGTTTTCTCCGGGTGCTCCGGTTTCCTCCCACACTCCAAATACATACAGATTTGTAGGTTAATTAGCTTTGATACAGATTGTAAATTGTCCCTAGTGTGTAGAACAGTGTTAGTGTATGGGGTGATCGCTGGTCAGCGTAGCCTCGGTGGGCAGGAGGGCCTGTTTCCGCGCTGTATCCCCAAACTAAACTAAACTAAATATAAAATATAAAATTGAAGAGTCAGCATTGGGAGAGAGAGCTGAAGTATCTGAAAAAAGAGAAGTCAGCCCATATTTATTTGACAAGGTTTTATACAGACAAGAACCGTGTAGCTACTGAAAGCAAGATTCCAGGAGTACATACTTGACATGATCACATATTATAAGCAATGGAGCAATGCAAATGGAGAATAAATCAACAATAGATAGAGTGGAGTAACGTTTGCGAAGATAAAGTACAGAAATTTAAAAAATGATAAACATTTTTAATCAAAACTTGTTCTAGGAGGCATTGCTGTTTATATGTGCAAAAGCCTCTTGGATTAGTAATGGCATTTTTATTTTAAATTGCACTGATACTCCTATTGCTAAATAAGACTATAATACAGCGATAAGTTATCACCTCATTGACTGCTCCCAGACTTATCTGTTCCCAGTTAATGTTGGAAACTATGAGCACTAGAAATCTGAAATAGAAACAGAAAATAGTAGCGACATACAGCGGCTCACTGGGTGTCTTTGCTTGGGTTTAAAGTTCTAATCCAAAATAACCTTGTTGATCAATATAAATGGGGCGGCATTGTGGCATAATGGTAGCGCCATGGACCCAGGTTCGATCCTGACTACGGGTGCTGTCTGGACGGAGTTTGTACGTTCTCCCTGTGACCGTCGTGGGTTTTCTCCGAGATCTTTGGTTTCTTCCCACACTCCAAAGACATACAGGTTTGTAGGTTAAATGGCTTGGTATCAATGTAAAATTGTCCCTAGTGTGTTAACGTGCGAGGATTGCTGGTCGGTGCGGACTCGGTGGGCCGAAGGGCCTGTTTCCGCACTGTATCTCTAAATTAAACTAAACGTGAAAAGATGGTGCACAAGTGTCAGTCCCTACTAATCCAAGCTTAGAATACCATAGAGAAAGAGAGTTTATCAATTTGTTTGAGCATCTTCATTAGAACGAATTAGCTGGGTGTTCCAGGCACATTGTGTTTTTATTCCTGAGTAGAGTTGTGTTTCCATATCGCCGGCCTCCTGCGTAAAGTATCAGGAGGGCTTCTGAGTGGAGACAGAGACTTCCTCACAGGGAGGGAGTTGAACCCAGGGGCCAGAAGGGTTCAGTGAGTTCTCTCTGCCCTGTGCCGGCGGTCAGCACATGGAGTGGTCTTAGACCACAATTCCAACATCCTTGTCCTTCTGTAATGTCTGAAACCCTCGGGACAATTGAAGAACTATCAGGTCTATGGAAATTGATTCATGTTGTTGCCTTTGCAGTTTTTGTGGCCTTTCCCGATCAGAAATGCTGAACAGAGGGCAATGATGAACAAATCAACAGCCTCGGCTTTCTGTCCACTCAGTGCAGTGAACCAGCGTCTGGCAAACTACTCTTTGGAGCATTCTCAGAGCCTTGGTCTCACAGGGAGCAGGGGTTCAGCCAGTAATGTTCTTGGCAAGGCTTGGAAGTAGAATGAATGAGAACTATGTGAACGTTTGTGCACAGTGAAAGTTCTGTAAAGGATGGTATACCAGCGGGGACGTGTGCAGGAGTATAAACTTGTTGGCTGTTGGAGGGGCACACACATGCATCCCTAACATTACAGTGCGAATGTGTGTGTGCACGCATGCTCATAACCCACACTGGATGATTATTGTGATAGAGGTGTTGCAATCTCCACACCACACCTCCATATTACAGGTTCACCATCGATTTTCCTGCACCCTTGGTTCCAGAGCCTTGCCAGATGATCCATTTTGCCGGACCAACAGAGGTCATGTAATAATAATTCGACAAATCAGGGTGGCACAGTGCTACAGCAGTAGAGTTGCTGCCTTACAGCACTAGATACCCGTGTCCGGTCCTGACTACATGTGCTGTCTGTACGAAGTGTGTAAATTTCTCCCCGTGGGGTTTCTCTGAGATCTTCGGTTTCCTCCCACACTCCAAAGATGTACAAGTTTGTACGTTAATTCACAGTTATAGGAGTAGAATTAGGCCATTCTCCCCCTCGAGTCTGCTCCGCCATTCAATCATGGCTGATCTATGCCTCCTAATCCTATTTTCCTGCCCACCCCATAACCCTTGACACCTGTTCTAATCAAGAATGTGTCTATCTCTGCCTTAAAAATATCCACTGACTTAGCCTCCACAGCTCTCTGTGGCTATGAGTGCCACAGATCAACTACCCTCTGACTAAAGAAGTTCCTCTTCACCTCCTTTCTAAAAGAGCGCCCTTTAATTCTGAGCCTATGACCTCTGGTCCTAGATTCTCCCACCAATGGAAACATCCTTTCCTCATCCACTCTATCTATGACTTTCATTAATCTGTAAGTTAATTGGCTTGGTATAAATGTAAATTCTCCTTAGTGTGTGTAGAATAGTATTAATGTGCGGGGATTGTTGGTCGCTGCGGACTTGGTGGGCTGAAGAGCCATGCTTCACATTGCATCTCTAAACTAAACTAAACCCCTGACCCACTAATTATACCCCTCCCGTGTCTCTAAAGCACCATGGACTGCTAGAAACTTAAATAAAGAATTAACAATTATCAAAGATGTAAACAATTAATTATTTCAGGACAGAGGCACATGGCCCGAAAGAGCGTGACCCACACGTGATACTTTTGTAATTTTGTCCGGATTAAAGGAGGTATTGGACCATTGGATGCCGGAAAATCGGTGGTGGATCTGTAAATGTAATTTTCATTGCGAACAGCAAATGTTACTCGGAGACCATGTTCCTTCAGAGATTGTCATCTGAGCCAGTCCATAACAATCCCTTAAATAAACCTCGTGCATTGTTTGAGCCTCTCCTGCCTGGTATAAATCCATAGATTCTAAAATGGGCGGCACAGTGGTGCAGCGGTAGAGTTGCTGCCTTACAATGCCAGAGACCCAGGTTTGATCCTTTCCTCGGGTACTGTCTGTACAGAGCTTGTATGTTATAGACAATAGACAATAGACAATAGACAATAGACAATAGGTGCAGGAGTAGGCCATTCGGCCTTTCGAGCCAGCACCGCTATTCAATGTGATCATGGCTGATCATCCCTAATCAGTACCCTGTTCCTGTCTTCTCCCCATATCCCCTGACTCCACTATCTTTAAGAGCCCTATCTAGCTCTCCCTTGTTCTCCCTGTGACCGCGTGGATTTTCTCCAGGTGCTCCGGTTTCCTCCCACACTCTAAAGACGTACATCTTGGTTTGCATCTTAATTAGCTTCTATAAAATTGTAAATTGTCCCTAGTGTGTAGGATTGTGTTAGTGTACAGGGTGATTGCAGGTCGGCGTGGACTCGGTGGGCAGAAGAGTCTGTTTCTGCGTTGTATCTCTAAAATCTAAAGGTCCTAATACATATACAGTCACTGACATCCCATGATGTAATTGGGAAGAGTTAGCAAGTTTAACTTGAACCCAGTCAGGGTGTCTTTTCAGTAGAAGGCTACATGGTGATGATCAGAAAGCTCCGTGGGTTATTTGCCTTTTAAGTTGTACGTGTGGGGGCTGAACAAGGCACGTTCCTCCTGGCCTAATGATGATGACTGGAGGCTCACTGGACACTGGAGGCTCACTGGACACTGGAGGCTCACTGGACACTGGAGGCTCACTGGACACTGGAGGCTCACTGGACACTGGAGGCTCACTGGACACTGGAGGCTCACTGGACACTGGAGGCTCACTGGACACTGGAGGCTCACTGGGCACTGGAGGCTCTCTGGACACTGGAGGCTCACTGGACACTGGAGGCTCACTGGACACTGGAGGCTCACCCCCCACCAACTTCCAACCATTACAACAGGGTGGCGAGCCTGTGGGGGCACATTAGCCACAGCTTCATCCTGCTGGGAAGTTAAAGTACTCAGTGTCTATTGTTATCCTCATGGATGGTTCCAATTCCCCACCCACTGCCTGTCAGGAAACAAAGACCATGGAGGTGGATGGGTTCAAACTCCTGTACTGGAAATACAATGCATGTTTCATGTGCTTGTGCTGAGTGGGTGGACAGGAGGTACATTGTGATGGAGGACGGAACTCTCCCAGTTTCAGCTTAGGTTTTAGTTTAGAGACACAGCGTGGAAACAGGCCCTTCGGCCCATCGTGTCCGCGCTGATCAATGATCACCCATTCGCGCTAGTTCTATGTTATCCCAGTTTCACATTCTAAACACTAGCGGCAATTTACAGAAGTCAGTTAACCTACAAACCCGCACGTCTCTGGAATGTGGGAGGAAATGGGAACGCCTGGAGAAAACCCCTTGTAGTAACAGGTAGAATGTACAAACTCTGAACAGACAGCATCCGTTATCAGGATTGAACCCGGATCTCTGGCGCTGTGAGGCAGCAACCACTGAGCCGCCCTCCCATGAAAGTCCAAAATGCCAATTATTTAAGTGATTGTCAAGTCCAAACTCCCAAACAATTGGTGGTGAGATAAAGTCTGTACTTCACTTTAACATGGATTTGTCCCTCATTAAATGTATTTCATCCTTTCCTTTAGCCCAGCAATGGTGGCAAGCGAAGGCTTTTAGATGTGACAGAGAATGGCACAGGTCACCTCATCATTGTCACATCTGGCTGGCTCTGCTCAATGGAAATCATGGCAGGAAATTGAGGCTGCAATGTAATGTTATTTCCTGCTGAGGCAGTCAGAACCTATTACCTAGGATAGAAATATCAAATACTAGAGGACATCTTTAAGGTGAAAGGGGCAAAGTTTAAAGGAGAGGTGAGGAACGTTCTTTTTACACAGAGGGTGATGGGTGATTGGAATACACTGCCATGGGGGTGGTGGAGGCAGATACAACAGTGGCCTTCAAGAGACTTTTGGATAGGCACATGGAAGTGCAAGACAAGACAGAGTGGATGCGGAGAGGAGGTTTCCAATAGTAGGAGAGTTTAGGATCAGAGGGCACAGCCTCAGAATAATAGAATGTACCGTTAGAATGGAGATGAGGAGGAATTTCTTTACCCAAGGAATGGTAAATTTGTGGAATTCATTGCCACAGACAGGAGGGGGGGGGTCAAGTCATTGGGTAACGTAAAGTAGAGATTGATAGGTTCTTGATTGGGGGTCAAAGGTTACTGGGAGAAGGCAGGAGAATGGGGTTGAGAGGGAAAAATGGGATCAGCCATGATTGAATGGTGGAGTAAACTCGATGGGCCGAATGGCCTAATGCTGTTCCAATATCTTTATGGTCGCATGGTCTTGTGGAATGGAAGGATATGGATTATGTGCAGGCAGATTAAGGTTGATCTTGGTATCATGTCGGCACAGACATGGTGGGCCGAAAGGGCCTGTTCCTGCGTTGTACTGTTCTATGTTCTATGAAACCAATCCTCTCGTAACTCGGCATGAGTGGAAATGTTATATTTCCTTTCACATGGTTTAATGTTGAAGTGGCAGCTTCAGGAATCTGTAAACCAGCTGCTGAGATCTCTCTGTCCATGTAAGGAATAACATCGTGCGACCTTTGAATGTGCGGATGGTTAGATTCAGCTGAACTAACACGTGTCCTGCTCGAAGCAGGCAGTGTGCTGCTCTCAAGCTGAACTGTGTGCTGATGGTTTCCGCAGCCAAAGGTCAGTGGGGACACTGTTGCATTCGACCTCATCTTGAGCAGTTGTTAGACATTCCTTCACTGGCTCAGAGTGATCATCCACAACACTCTCCCTGAAGGACAAATTACTTTAGACTATAGACTTTAGAGATACAGTGCAGAAACAGGCCCTTCGGCCCACCGAGTCCGCGGTGACCAGCGATCACCTCCTGCACTATCCTGCACACAATTCACAATTCTTTTTAACCAAAGCAAATTAACCTACAAACCTGGATGTCTTTGGAATGTGGGGGGAAACCGGAGCACCCGGAGAAAACCCACCCGCTCACAGGGAGAATGTACAAACTCTGTACAGAGAGCACCCATAGTCAGGATCGAACTGGTGTCAGTGGTATAGGCAGCATCTCCGAAGGATAGGGATAGGTGATGATTTGGGTCTCAATCCTTGAATTTGTTGAATTCGATATTAAGCTCAAAAGCCTTCAATGTGCTTCAAAGGAAGATGAGGAGGTTGTTACATTAGACTTCATTGGAACCTTGTAAAGAGGCAAAAACTGGAGAGTTTAAGGGAACAGAATGGAAAATTAAAGCAGCAGGGAGCCCAGGACGGCAGACTGAACATAGTCTTCTGCAAAGCATTCTCCCAATTTGGATTTGGTTTATCCAAGCTAGAGACGACCTCATCATGAGCACCAAGTAGTGTGGAGTAAATTAGAAGGGCAAGTGAATCACCTTTCACCTGCAGGGACTATTTGGCACCTTGGATGGTGGAAAAGAAAAAGGTAAAAAGATAGATATTGCATTTCCCGCAGTTGCAGGGAAAGGGCTGGAGGAAGGGGGTTGGGTGATAGAGTCGGAACAGAGAATCAGAGAGAAAAGTCCCTTCAGAAAGATAGACACAAAAAGCTGGAGTAACTCAGCGGGTCAGGCAGCATCTCTGGAGAAAAAGGATGGGTGACGTTTTGGGTCGGGACCCTTCTTCAATCGCTTCAGAACGTTGAAAGTGGAGATAAATATTGAAAGGTATAGCATGAAAACAAACCATTCAGCCCACCCATTCCACACTAATCAATGATCAATTGTTCACAAAAAATCTGTGTTATTTCACTTTCACATCCTCTCCCAACAAGCTGGGAGCTATTTAGCGACGCAAATTAACCTCAAATCTGCACCTGTTGAAAGAATGCTGTTGTACCTGGTGGAAATTTCAAAGGATAATCTGTGGAGGCTGGTGCTTTGGAAACCCAGAAAGGAGTATTCCTGTCTTTGATTGGGAGAGGAACAGTTGGGAACAAAAGATGCAGTTGAATGCTGTGTCTACCGTGGCAGAGGGAGTTATGGTAAGCATTCATCTGCAATAGATACTAGGGAAATGGAGAAACTGGGAAAGTGGAATATAATCTTTCAAGGAGGTAGGATGGGAGGAAATATAGTTGAGATAAGTGGGAGTCTGTGGCTCTGTTATAGATATTGGTTGTGAGAGTCTCTGAGCTTGTAATAGATATTGGCTGTGGGAATCCGGGCTTGTAATGAATATTGCCTGGATTCCAACGGTTATATTGGCTGTGGGTCTCTGGGCCTGTAATAGATATTGCCTTGGTCTGTTCTTGCAATGGATCTCTGGGCTTGTAATGGCTTGTAATGGATATTAGACTGTGGGAGTTTGTGTTTACTTCCACTTTATAGCAATGTCAATGCTTAGCCACTTCTGTTGCTAATTATGTGTTTCAGCTTCCTTTTTGTTATATCTACTAGCTTGCATTGTTGAACTTCTCATTGAAACAGGATTAGTCCCTCCACCTAACGGCAATTTTAGTGTACAATCGTCCCCAGTTCCTCATGAATGCCCAGATAGGATGTGTTCTACCTGTTCTAAACTGTTTCCATTTACATAACGTTAGTGCTACCAAACTTGGAGGTGTGTCTCCTCGATGTAGAGGTGAAATATCCTCTACACAAGGACAATGCATAAGGGGCTCCAGTTACCCTCCGTATCCCAAACACGTGGGGTTTGTAGGTTAATTGGCCTCTGTAAATTGCCGCTAATGTGTAGGGAGTGGATGTGAAAGTGGGAAAACGTGCAACAGTGTGAACAGTGACCGATGGTCGGCATGGACTCGGTGGGCCAGTATCAGTCCATCAATTCAGTCAAAAACCTGAGGCTAAGGATAAGGCGTGGATAAGGATTATCGCATCCACAACTAGGGCTTGAGTCTGAAGAAGGGTCTCGAGCCGAAACATCACCCATTCCTTCTATCCAAAGTTGCTGCCTGTTCCGCTGCGTTGCTCCAGCATTGTGTGTCTATCTTGGGAAGAAACACGGCCAAGGAAATGGCAGTGACTGCCAAAGCCTTGGATTTTTGCCAGAGTTCCTCACTTTAAACGCTTGCACTTTGACACCTTTCCATCTGCTTCCATCTGCAGCACAATCTTTGCCTGACCTGGCAGACTGGCTCGAAAATCCCACTGTCCTAATGAATGGAACTGAGGCAGGGGAGAGCGCTGTGTGTTTTCTCATGTGCGAACCATTTCTCTGGAAGGGAAAAAAAAATCATTTATACATCAGACTATATATCATGTTATGGTATAATGAATTAACAAAGCTGAATATGACAGATTCTTTGATAGCGAAGTGATTTTTCAAAAGTAATGTATCAGTCCAACAAAAGGCATTTACATTTGAATATAGCCTCAAGAAGATGGAACGAAAAAGAAGCTTTCACAAATGAGAGACATTCAGTGCCTCGAGATCTTGTATTATTGTCCTCACATCAGGAGGTTGTAGCTAATCCCTCAGATCTCATTCCATGGCTGGTTTGGCTTTCTCCCATCTCACCGCAGGTATCATCTACCAGAGCTCATTGAGCAGAGGCTCAGTGCAACTGGGAGCTGTGTTCAAATTGAAATGCCATTTAATTTGCTGATTTATATATACCCTTGTCAAATTGTTTTCCAATCAACCCTGGCCTATTTAGCACTCTTAATGCAACAGTAAAGTCTGAAGTAAAATCAAGAATTTTCATTTGATAAAAAATATCTGATTCAAGAACCTCAAACAATCTCATGTAACCTGGAATAAACACATCTCAATACCACACTGTCTGCTCAAGAGCTAAAGGACTACAGACTCAGTGCCATTCATTTTGTTTTAAATTTGTTTTCCAATCAACTAAACAATTAGGTGTCTTTTTTTGGATAATAATCCCCTCTTATAAGCGTGGAAGAGTTTGTATTAAAAGTGGTTATCGATCATTTTCAGCGGAATTGCAAACTTAGAGGTACACTCAGTCCAGTTATTTCCCAGGGAGTTATCGAGGTTCCACCTGCAGCCACTGTGAACAAAGTATCTTATTACCTGGAGCTTTAACCTTTAGTCTTTAGACACACAGGCTATTCGGCCCATCCAGTCCACAAAGACCAGTGATCCTCGTATACTAACACTATCTTAAACACTAGGGTCAAATGACAATTTTTTTACCGAAGCCAATTAACATACAAACCTGCACGTCTTTGGGATGTAGGAGGAAACCGAAGCACCCGGTGGAAACCCATACCGTCACAAGCAGAACATGCAAACTCCACTCAAACAGCACCAGAGATCAGGAATGAACCCGGGTCTCTGGCGTGTGAGGCAGCAACTCTAGCAGCATATTCATTGCCTCCTCCTCAATGGGATGTGCATGGCATCAAACCAAGGAGGGTTTTGGTACAGGGTTTGGATGGTAATTTGGAAGCTACTGAAAAGAGATTGGATAAGCAGCAATCATCTATTTCATTTCCCAGTTTAAACCGTGTCAAACTTTTGTTACCATTGGAGTCAATAATAATGGAGCCAAGATGAGCTGATGCTCAAGTTCAAGTTCAAATGTATTTGTCACATGCACCATAAGGTGCAGTGAAATGGATTTACCATGCAGTGTTACAATTAAAAAAGTACACAATGCACAATATAATTCAACACTTCATGCTGGAAGGTCCACGCCACGCCTGCCGCCAGAAGCTCCACAGATCGAGGCTCCAAGATGTTGTAGGCCGCAGGTCAGCGGTCGGAGAGCTTCTCCGGCGATCCCCGGCAAGGGGTCCGCGATGTTAAAGTCCCGCTGCGCCGCCGCTGAAACTCTGGGCCCGACTCCAGCAAAGGCCGCATCAAACCAGCTGTAAGGCCGCGAGGAGGGGGGCGAAGAAGCGACAAGGAAGAAAGTCGCATCTCCGTCGAGGTAGCTGCCTGAAAAACGGTTTCCCCCTATTTCCCCCCCACCTTCCCCCACACCAGACATACAGAGAAACACTACTGAACATCCTTCAAGCAAGTACAATGCAAATAAATACTCAAGATATTGCATTATCTATAGCTCTGAGACAGAGGAAGTAATGTGGATTTTTTTGTTGTGATACTTGGTGGAAATTACATTTTTTATAATGATTTAATTCTAAAGAAATTATTTAATCATTGTCACTTGAATGTAAAGGAAAATTGTTGTGCTCATTTTTGGAGGATTCAGAGTGTATCGAAATGTCACCATTTAATGAGCAGCCTCTAACAGGAAGGTAAACCAGGGCAGGACCTTCACTGCGATTGATAGGGCTCACATGGTGGCACAGTAGAGTTGTTGCCTTACAGCGGCAGAGACCCGGGTTCGATCCTGACTCTGGGTGCTGTCTGTACAGAGTTTGTACGTTCTCCCTGTGACCATGTGGATTTTCACCGGGTGCTCCAGTTTCCTTCCACACTACAAAGACGTGCAGGTTTGTAGAATAGTGCTAGTGCACGTGGTATCGCTGGCCGGCGCAGTCTCGGTGGGATGAAGGGCCTGTTTCCGAACCGCATCTCTAAACTAAACTAAACTGAACAAATTCCAATTCAATCTCTAATTAAAACTGAGATCAAGATCATTGGTGCTATTAGAAAACTAACGGATCAGACTGCGCTCTTCTCTGACCGGTGATCATATGGACAGCTGCCCACTATTTTTGGCAGCTCATCTCTGAATTTTGTACCAACACGGTGAAAGAAGAAGTTTACAGAGGCCTCCCGGTACTGGACCCGGGCCACAGAGGCCCAAACTGAGGAGCTGGGAACCTTTCATATCTGACTGCTGAACATCACACCAAACCAACATCAGGGAAGAAGTCAATAGTTTATTTTTTGTTAAGTTTTTAATTAATCTCTGGGACTTTGTTATTTAGTGTTATAGAGTCATACAGCATTGAAATAGGCCCTTCGGCTCATCTTGCCCATGCTGACCTAGTTGCCTCATCAACACCTGCCAGCATTTGGCTCCTACCCCTCTAAACCAGTCAGATCCATGTACTTGTCCAAATGTCTTAAATGGTGTTATATTACCTGATTCAACTACCCCCTCTGCCAGCTCGTTCCATTTACCCACCACCCTCTGTGTGAAAAAGTTCCGCTTCTGGTTCCTATTAAATATTTCCCCTCTCAACCTAAAGTCATGTCTTCTGGTTCTAGATTGCTCCACTCAGGTTAAATGTGTATTCACTCTATCTCTTATACACCTCTATCAGATCACCTCTCAGCCTCCTGCACTCCAAGGAATAAAGACCCAGCCTGCCAACCTCTCCCTGTAACTGAGGCTATCGAGTCCTGGCAACATCCTCGTAAAGGTTCTCTGGACTTTTTCCAACTTAATGACATTCTTTCTGCAGCAAAGTAACCACAACTGAAGACAATACTCCAAATGCAGCTTCATCAACATGTTGTACAACAGTAACAGTTCCAACTTCTATACTCAATATCCTGACTGATAAAGGCCAATATACCAAAAGCCTTGTAACCACCCTATCTACCTGTGATGCCACATTCAGAGAACTATGGACGTACTCCTAGATCCCTCTGCCTTACAATGCTCTGCAGAGCCCTGCCGTTCACTGTGAAGGTACTGCCTGATTTGACTTCTTAAAATGCAGCACCTCGTACTTATCTGAATATTACTCCATTAGCCATTCCTCAGCCCACTTGCCCAGCTTCACTATCTACCACCCCCCCCACTTTAGTGTCATCTTCAAACATACTCAGCATGCCTTGTTTGTTTTCATCCAAATTAAATTATTTACTTATCAACAGCACAAACATCGATGCCTGGGGTAAGGACGACCCAAAGTTTGAAGGACCTGGATATCTGGGAAATTTAATATCTTCGCAAGAATTTTCAAATGGAGATAACGTTGGAATGAGATATTGGTAAAAATTTGTCTTGGTAATTGTACCAACTGTAGATGCGGGTAAACAGTTAAATATTCTGTATAGCACTCGGGTACGCTGGAGAATATTGCCTTCACCTGTTACAAAGTTCAATTGTGGATAATCAATTGCCAATCACTGTTGATGCAGATAATCTTTTCCACTCATTATATCTACCATATAAGTATCTGAAATTGTATTGATACAAGGATGGCACGGTGGCGTAGTGGTAGCGCTACTGCCTTTCAGCACTAGAGACCCGGGTTCGATCCTGTCTACGGGTGCGGTCTGAACGGAGTTTGGACGTTCTCCCCATGATCATGTGGGTTTTCTCCGGGAGCTCCGGTTTCCTCCCGCACTCCAAAGACGTACAAGTTTGTAGGTCAATTGGCTTGGTAAAACTGTAAATTGTCCCTAGTGTGTGTAGGATAGCGTTAGTGTGCGGGGATCGCTGGTCGGTGCAGACTCGGTGGGCCGAAGAGCCTGTCTCCATGCTGTATCTTTAAACTAAACTAAACTAAAAACTAAAAATTGTTTGTGCAGAGTATACTTACTGAATTAATTAGATTTTTTCACTCATATTCTATTTGCAAAGCGCTGTCTAAATTGGTTTGCAGCTAGTTTTGCACAGTTGGTAATCACCTCTACATCAGTATTAGTCTCTCCTTCTTCTCCCTGGTTGGTATGTAAATATGCTTAGAGAACAAGCCTTTAAAACTCAGTCAGAAAGGTAACTGACACGGAACGCTGGGATATATTTATCAAGGTCAGAGTCACGGTAAATTATTGAGGCTGATTGAAGGAAATTTTATTGTGAACCGGTCATTTAAAAAAATCTGGCAAGGGAAAGCATTAAACTGGCCTCGTACCAAACTGAAATATCATTCTGTTGTCATTTCTTACTCCGACGAACACACGTGTCAAAAAAATAAACAGTGGAAGAGCGGACCCGAGTATTTTATTTCCGTTATGTTTAGTTCTTAAGTTCATAAATTCATAGGTTATAGGAGCAGAATTAGACCATTCGGCCCATCGAGACTAATCATGCCCTCTCAACCCCATTCTCCTGCCTTCTCCCCATAACCCCTGACACTGATCAAGAATCTATCTATCTCTGCCTTAAAAATATTAATTGACTTGGCCTCCACAGCCTTCTGTGACAATGAATTCCACAGATTCACCACCCTCTGGCTAGCTGACTACTTTATCCCAAGTTATCAAGCAAAGTGCCAGTGAGACGTTTCACTACATTAAATATGTTATATAAATGCTAGTTAGTCTTATCTATTTGTATGTTCTTTTGCTGTTGATGTTTCTTCCTGGACAGTCCCTCAGAATAGAGGATGACTACGGCACGGTGGCGCAGCAGTAGAGTTGCTGCCTTACAGCACCAGACACCCGGGTTTGATCCTGACTATGGGTACTGTCTGTACAGTTTGTACGTTTTACCTGTGACTGCGTGGGTATTCTCAGGGTGCTCCGGTTTCCTCCCACACTCCAAAGTAAGTTGATTTTTCAGTTGCAGGGGGACGTGCCGAGTCCCAGTTCCTTTAGTATTGATTTTCTCAAATCGTATGTTCACAGCTGTAATCTTTTTATAAAGAATCAAGGCTCTTGGATCACAATTAAGAAATTCTCTTCTTGCTCTGATGTAAACAGATTGAGAGTCAGAATAAATAACGTCAATATGTTGTCCACAAACTCCCTTCATAGAAATAAGACATGGAGGTGTGACTTCACAAAAGAAAACAAAAGCATGCAGAGAAACTCAGGGGGTCAGGCAGCATCTGTGGAGGCTGTGGGATAGTCAACATTTAGGATGGAGACCCTACGTCACGACTGCGAGTGCAAAGGGAAGGTTTAGGATTAAGTTTAGGTTTATTATTGTCATGTGTACCGAGGCAGAGTGAACAGCTTTTGTTTGTGTGCTAGATAATTATTCAGGTAACACTGCGTATGAATACAGTCAAGCCAAACATAAATACAAAAGGTAGAGTGAAGAGAATGATACCAGCATAGACGCTGATAGATTTACAGGTGGAGAAGTGAGTTGAGCGAGTGAGCGATGGTATCAGATGATAGTAGATCCACCTCTGGGACCTGCATGCAATGAGTCGCCACACTCTGATCCATCTGATAGTGCTAAGTGTGGCCAGTACAGTGAAGGGGAGAGATCGCTGAGGCTGGAACCAGCATTTAAAAGACATTTGGACAGGTACATGGATAGGAAAGGTTTAGAAAGATACGGGGCAAACATAGATGGTGGGACTTGTGGAGACGGGCACCTTGGTTAGTGTGGGCAAGTTGGGCCGAAGGGCCTGTTACCATGCTGTATGACTCTATAACTGATAAGTGGATCAAGGTGAGGAGGGACGATGGGCGAATGGAGTCAATGTGGAGACGATAGGTGGAGATGACTATTGGAGGAAATAAAGGATAACAAAGACAGCAATGTGTGACTATATAATTATAATGGACTTCAAGGTGATTTTTCTTTCTTCGTCGGATCAATTTTTCTAGGATCAAAGGATCTGACAAATAAGCTTCATCTGCAACTTGAGCCTTAGTTCACCAACTTTATGCTACTTATTTTATCTTGAGAACTTTAGTTTGGCAACTCCCTTTCCGTCTTGGAGCTTAGTGGATTCATACTTGGACAGAAAATAAAGGTCAACTCTATCAGCACCTCTTTCAACATGTGTGCAACCCATGCTGCTGAAATCTTTGTTGGCATCTTGCCAAAGCTGGAAAGTGGATAAGGTGAAATACATATGTTGCCTTGTACAAATTCACAAGGGTTCTGAGACTGTCTAAGTTGAGGAGAAGAGGCTTTCAATTGATAACCAAATGTCCCAAAACATTCCAAGCTCTGTTTTGGAAACAGATTATCAGGCAGACAGAAAACATTCAACCTGAAGAAGGGTCTGTCTGTCCATTCCCTTCACAGATGCTGCCTGACCTGCTGAGTTTCATCTGAGTGCGGCACATTGGCGCAGTAGTAGAGTTACTGCCTTACACCGTCAGACACCCGGGTTCGATCCCGACTATGGGTGCTGTCTATACGGAGTTTGTACCTTCTCCACGTGACCTGCGTGGATTTTCTCCGGGAAGCTCTGGTTTCCTACCACACTCCAAAGACGTACAAGCTTGTAGGTTAATCGGTTTGGTAAAATTGTAGTGTGTGTACGATGGTGTTAGTGTGCGGAAATCGCTGGTCAGCGCGGACCCGGTGGGCTGAAGGGCCTGTTTACGCGCTGTATCTATAAACTAAACTAAACTAATCTAAGTACTTTGTGTGTTGCTATAGAAACCCTTCAAGGATATGCTCGCAGCTGCCTTGAAGAAATTCAACCGTCTGTTTGGCCACTGCGAATCTCTGGCCTATGACCATGCAAGAGGAGAGGGAGAGGATGGGATTGAAAATCATAGGCCACATGCCCAGACCATGCAGAGGTCTTGCAAAACTTTCAGAAGGAGTGAATGATCCTACAAACTATCCGCCTGCTTGCCCCATCAGCAGGGAAGCCGATGGTTCGTACATTGGCACCTTCAGCCACATCAGAACCGTCAAAGCAAGAATGGAGATTTAGACTTTAGACATACAGCGCAAAAACAGGCCCTTCGGCCCACTGAGACCCCGCCGACCACCGATCACTGCGTACTCTATCCTACACAGTAGGGTTAATTTTTTTACAGATTACCAAAGCCAATTAAACTACAAACCTGTCCGTCTTTGGAGTGTGGGAGGAAACCAAAGATATCGGAGAAAACCCACGCAGGTCACGGGGAAAACATTCAAACTCCGTACAGACAGCACCCGTGGTCAGGATCGAACCCGCGACCCAGGACTCGACCTCAACTCTACCACTGTGCCACCATGCCTCCCAACTAACTAGCTTGCACTTGTTTTGTTTTCGCACTATATTGGGGGGTTTTAATTGAACTATTTTTGTATGTATAATCTATGGAGTACTGTGCTTACCAACTTGTTGTGCTGCTGCAAGTAAGGATTTCATTGTTCTGTTCTGGTACATATGACAATGAAACACTCTTGATGCTTTACCCATAATAATTCCTCACGATTAATTCTAATCATTCACAATCTTGAAGGAACAAATATGCAAACTAACGATTCATGAAATGACATCTGTTTTAGCTATTATTCATATAAGATATAGAATTGAAATATAGCATGTGTTATTTTTAAATAACCAACTGGAATGCACATGATTAATGCTCCGTCCCACAAAAATGATTTTAAACTGCACTTATCATCTCTAACAGTTGTAGAAACTGCAGATCATTTAAACTAAATCTAAAAGAGGAGAGCCTGGAATGTGATTAATAGAGTGAGAATGTCGTTACTGTCCACGAAGCTGCAGAGTTGAATCAGTCATTGAGTCAAACTGCACTAAAACAGGCCCTTCGGGTATGCCCTTCATGATACCCATTGTACTATCCCCATTGCCCACATTAGATCTGCAGTATTCTATATCTGGGTGTTTCAAGCACTTGTGTAGGAAGGAACTGCAGATGCTGGTTTAAACCGAAGATAGACGCAAAATGCTGGAGTTACTCAGCGGGACAGGCAGCATCTCTGGAGAGAAGGAATGGGTGACGTTTCGGGTCGAGATCATTGTACAGACGTCTCGACCCAAAGTTACTCCAGCATTTTGTGTCTTTGATTCAGGCACTTGTCTGGGTGCTTCTTCGATGCTGTGAGAGTGTCTGCCTCCACTCCCTCTTCAGTCAGACTCTAGCCACTTGCTGTATGAATATACCTCCCTCCCCTCTCCGATCCCCCCCAATTCTCCTACCTCTCTTAAACCAGTGCCCTCTTGCCTTAGTCACCCCAACTACAGGAAAAATATATATATCTACCGTATCTATCTTCCTTTTAATTTCATATAGCTCTGCCAGGCCGACTCTCATACCACGTACTCTGGGGAAAACAGGGCCAGTCCCACCGCACAACGGTTTTACTCCAGACCAGGCAGCATCCTGGTGAATCTTATTCACATTCTATAGTGCAATCACATCCACCTTTTAGAGTGGCGACCAAAGTGACACTCAGAATGTCATGTTTAGCTTATGTTCAGAGATTCAGCACAGACACAGGGCCCTAAGCCACCGAGTCTTAAGGTCATTAGTGATAGGAGTAGAATGAGGCCATTCAACCCATCAAGTCTACACCGCCATTCAACCATGGCTGATCCATCTCTCCCTCCTAACCACATTCTCCTGCCTTCTCCAAATAACCTCTGACACCCGTACTAATCAAGAATATATCTATCTCTGCCTTAAAAATATCCACTGACGTCCTCTACCCCCTTCTGTGGCAACGAATTCCACAGATTCACCACCCTCGGGCTAAAGACATTTCTCCTCATCTCCTTCCCAAAAGAATGTCCTTTAATTCTGGGGCTATATAGTGGAGTCAAGGGTTATGGGGAGAAGGCAGGAACGGGGTACTGATTGTGGATGATCAGTCACGATCACATTGAATGGCAGTGCTGGCTCGAAGGACTGAATGACCTACTCCTGCACCTATTGTCTATTGTCTATTACCTCTCGTCCTAGACTCACCCACTTGTGGAAACATCCTCTCCACATCCACTCTATCCAAGCCTTTGACTATTCTGTATGTTTCAATGAGGTCCCCCCTCAATGAGTCCACGCCAACCAGTGATCACCTTACATTAACACTAACCTACACACTAGGTACAATTTACAATTTTTACCAAAGCCAATTAACCTACAAACCTGCACGTCTTTGGAGTGTGGGAGGAAACCGGAGTACCTGGAAAAAACCCACATGGTCACGGGGAGAAAGTACAAACTCTGTACAGACAGCATCTGTAGTCAGGATCGACCCGGGTCTCTGCTGCTGTAAGGCAGCGCCCCAAGGTGTGACCTAACCAATTATTTTATAAAGTGGCAATATGATGTCTCTGCTCCTATACTCCATACTCTAGCCAATGGAAGTAACCATCCCATATCCAACTGTGCTGTCCTGTCATAGGGAATCTATGGATTTGCATCCAAGGTCCCTCTGGATTTCAACATTCCCAACGGACTTACCATTTACCGTGTGTATCCTACTCTTAATTATCTCCCCAAAATGCATCGCCTCATAGGTGTCAGGACCAAATTCCATTTCCCATTGCCACGTCTGAACTTCCTACTAATCCATAACATCCAACAGCCCTCGATGGCCCTCCTCACTATGCCCAACACCAAAGATAGAAATGCAAGTCTAATAGAGTCATAGAGTCATACAGCAGAGAAACACACCCTTCAGCTCAATTTGTCAATATCACAGTTTCTACCCACATCCCAAAGGTTAATTGGTCTCTGTAAAGTTCCCCTGGTGTGCAGGGAGTGGATGCGAAAGTGGAATAACATTGAACTAGTGATTGTAGGTCGGCATGGACTTGGTGGGCCGAAGAGCCTGTTTCTGTGCAATATTTCTAAACTAAACTAAGCTTTACTGGTGTGTTACCTCTTTAATTTTTTTATGCGTTATGGTGCCAAACAGTCTTGATTACGCTTTGGCCCTGGGAACCAGGGAGTCCGTCGAGCTGATACGTGATAAGAACAGCCTTTAGAGCAGTACATTATCAAAGGTTTTGGCATTTCGTTGGACCTTTTCCTCATAATCAGTGATAGCAACCACTGCTTAGGCACTTATCATAAAACCATTAAAGTGGGTCCAACAGTCTGAACTTCTACATGGTTGCACAATCAAAAGATCGGGGAAATAGGAACTGCACATGTTGGTTCACAAAAAGACACACAAAGTGGTGGAGTAACTCAATGGGTCAGGCAGCATCCCGGGAGAACATGGACAGGTAATGTTTTGGGTCGAGATCCTTCTTAGATATGGTGGTAAGGACCTCCTCTTCTCTCTTTATGCCTTAACTCACGGCCTTTTGTCGTCTTTCCATCGCTGGCCATTGTCCACCCATCTACCATTCAAACCGCCCTCAACTGAATCCACCTATCACTCGCTAGACTTTCATCTTCCCCAACTCTCTTTTGCAGCTTTCTCCAACCTACAATAATCAGTCTGAAGGTCCAAAACGTCGCCTACTTATGTTCTCCAGATGTCTGCTTGACCTGCTGAGTTACTCCAATATACTGTGTCTTTTTCTATCGAAGGAATGTCTGAAGAAGGATCAGAATAAAGGTCCCGATCTAAATCATCGCCTGTCCATTCTCTTTACTATGCTAGCTGACCAATCATCGCCTGTCCATTCTCTTTACTATGCTAGCTGACCAATCATCGCCTGTCCATTCTCTTTACTATGCTAGCTGACCCGCTGGGTTCCTCCATCAGTTTGTGTTTTGCAAAAGATTGGACTTAAGACATATTGACATAATTGATTAGCAGATTGGACATAAGAGATAATATTTTAGGAATTGCAATGGCAAGGGAAAGCGAGCAGTAAGAGCCAAGTTCTTCCCCCCACTAGCTCAATGTGAAGAGATAGAGATAGAGATAGATTTAGTTTAGAGATACAGCGTGGAAACAGGCCCTTCGGCCCACTGAGTCTGTGCTGACCAGCGATTCCGCACATTAACACTATTCTACACACTAGGCATAATTTTATAATGACACCAAACTGATTAACCTACAAACCTGTATGTCTTTGGAGCGTGGGAGGAAACCGGAGCATCCGGAGAAAACCCACGCAGGTCACGAGGAGAACGTACAAACTCCATACAACAGCACCCGTAGTCAGGATCGAACCCGGGTCTCTAGTGCTTTAAGGCAGCAACTCTACCGCTGCACCACCATGCCATGCAGTTGTTTAGTGATGAAGAGTGGTTGTAATGAACCCTAACATTGCAGTCATCAGGCATTTCACCATCCCAGAGGTGAAGCATAGAGGCACCATTAGAGTGGAAGAACGGGATGAAAGTAAAAACATACTCATTAGATGCAGGGATCACCTGCTTCTTGACAAAAGATATGGAGCAGAGAGTGAGGTTGGATGCTATGTTGGGTTAGAATTCAGCAGTCCACCAGAAATGATTAACAACCTGGAAGTAAACATGCATGTGGATGAATACTGCATAGTTAAATTTGTTGCAATGGAAGTTATGGCCAAAAATAATAATTGGACATGGAAGAATTTAGATGAGTAACTTTGGGGAATTGTGAAAAGGGCTTGACAGGATTAACTGGGGGCAGGCAACACAACAAAAAAACGCTTTTATTTTAAGAACTGGGTTAAAACAGTAACATTCCTGTGTGTTGCCACAGGCAGCATATCTCACTATCTTATAATGTGCATCAGGTGGCAGTGCCCAAGGTCTCACAGCCATTTAAACTAATGCGCCGTGAAACCATGGAAACAAAATACGCCACAGGGAAGGAAAGGGGATCAGCACAGAGCCCAGGAGAAACCGAAAATAATCAAATTGTTTCAAAAACTCCAAAAGCATTTAGGATTCAGAATTAGATTAACGTCATATGGAAAATAAATAAACTGATGTCTGGAGAACAATAGATGGGAAGACAGCACAAGAGATCAAACAATCCTGTCTTAGCTACGAATGGGGTTAGTGGAGTGCCAGAGAGGTTCTTTAAGGGATGTTGGGTTGAAATATTAGAGGGAATCAGGAAACGGCAGATGTGTTAAAAGAATTCTTCACAAATTCCATTTCCCAGTCAAAACGCTGAAGAATTTACAACATATGTTGAGGTCAATACAGCGTGTATTCTGAAAAAAACAGAAAGTATTAAAGGGCAAATATTTGAACTGCGGGTAATTTTACTGCCCAATTATTATTGGTAGAAAATGTCACTGTAGGTAGCAGGGGAATTTGAAGAAAATTATGCCACGTTCCAGGATCCAATTGAATATAACACAGGGGTGGAGGTTTGTGACCAATGAATTAAAAAAACATAGTTTAACCAACTATTTGAGAGGATCTCATTATTTTAATAGGGTTTGCTCTGATATTCAGGCCTTTACTAGAAATAGACATTATTACATTTGAGTATTTTTCACTCATGTTTAACGTATCTAGCACCAGATGGGCTTATAATTCGTACCAGAGACGTTTTAGCCTCTTAGAAATGTTTTTGTCAAACAACTGTGGGCAGTACGGTGGCATAGTGGTAGAGATACTGCCGTTCAGCGCCAGAGACCAGGGTTCGATCCTGACTACGGGTGCTGTCTGTACGGAGTTTGCACGTTCTCCCCGTCACCTACGTGGGTTTTCTCCGGGTGCTCCGGTTTCCTCCCACACTCCAAAGACGTACAGGTTTGTAGGTTAATTGGCTTGGTGTATACGTAGGTAAAATTGTGCCTAGTGTGTGTATGGTAGTGTTAAGGGCCTGTCCCACTTGGCTGTCTTTCGCGCGACCTGCTAGCGTGTGGGTAGCGTGTCGGTAGCATGTGGGTAGCGTGTGGGTAGCGTGTCGGTAGCATGTGGGTAGTGTGTGGGTAGCACGGGGACGCAACGCCACCAGCCTGTCGTGGAACTGACGGCCAAAGTGGGACAGGCCCAAGACCCTGGCGTGACGCAACGTCTCACCTCCAACAGCAGCAGAAGCAGGCAAACGATCGTCGAACTCTGCCTGGGGCTCACGGCCGTTGCGGATCCGGATCCGCCCCCACTCCTACTCCCAGAGCGGGGCCAAGAAAATTGAAGATAGACACAAAATGCAGGAGTAACTCAGCGGGACCGGCAGCATCTCTGGAGAGAAGGAATGGGTGACGTTTCGGGTCAAGACCCTTCTTTCAGACTGAAGAAGGGTCCCGACCGGAAACATCATCCGTTCCTTCTCTCCAGAGATGCTGCCGGTCTCGCTGAGTTACTCCAGCTTTATGTCCATCTTCAAATGGCGTCATGCGCTCCAGACGGCTGTTCGGGTGCATGATGACCCGCGTGACTCTCGCGGGACCGTCGCGCGACCGTCACTACCGGCCTGTCGCGGAAGTGACGGCCCAAGTGGGACAGGCCTTTTAATGTGCAGGTATCGTGGGTCGGAGCGGACTCCGTGGGCCGACGGGCCTGTTTCCATGCTGTATCTCTAAACTAAACTAAACTAAACTGTGATAGGGGGACCCGGCGTGTGGGGGACAAAGAAGGGATGAGTACTTTTTGTACTTTGTCAGTGCCTTTGCAGTGACCGTTTTGTGTACAGTGCACACAACAACAAAGGATTTCACTGCACCTAACTGGGTGCAAGTGTCGATAAAGTATCATCATTGTCATCATGGCTACGTCACCTGGCACAGTCTTGGATCTCTATTAATGGTGGAAATTTAGGATTTAATCCCCTGAAAACCCTATGCTTGAAATAACTGGTTACATTTTATAAATATTATTTAAGGTCAATCTTTCTATTTCCTTGTGTCTCTCATTATGGTTGTGGTGACAATTAGGCATTTGTGCTTGTGTAGGAAGGAACTGCAGATGCTGGTTTGCACCGAAGATAGACACAACATGCTGGAGTAACTCAGAGGGCCAGGCAGCATCACTGGAAAAAAGGAGTGGGTGACATTACAGGTCGGAACTCTCCTTCAGACTCTTTGGTGTAACCGAGTCCTTTTCTCCAACATTTTGTGTCTATCTTCGGTGTAAGTCTGAAGTAGAATTCCGACTCTAAACTTCATCTACTCCTTTCCTCCAGAGATGCTGCCTGACCCGCTGAGTTACTCCAGCAAATTGTGTCTATCTTAGTTATTTGTGCTGTCCAGTTGCTAAGCACTGTTTATTATTATTAGTAAACCAGCTTGAAAACCAAATGGATTCTACTTGGGTACAAATTAAAATGCGGTTTGCAAAAGGGCAAGATACGGTTTGCTTGAGGGCTTTCTCCTGGGAAAACCAGTGATACATTAGGAATAGTGATCATTTTGTGTTCTGTTTAAGAAGGAACTGCAGATGCTGGAAAATTCGAGGGTAGACAAAAATGCTGGAGAAACTCAGCGGGTGAGGCAGCATCTATGGAGCAAAGGAATAGGGTCAGGTGTTCTGGTTCACTGCAAATCATGCAAGGAAACTGGGGTGCTGATGGGAGATGTTAGGATGGAGGGTGGGATGGAGGTAGGGATGGTTGGGATGGAGGTTCGGATGGAGAT
Source organism: Malacoraja senta (assembly GCA_038087875.1). Lineage (NCBI taxonomy): Eukaryota > Metazoa > Chordata > Chondrichthyes > Rajiformes > Rajidae > Malacoraja > Malacoraja senta. The sequence goes on along the minus strand of CM075986.1, from coordinate 24,714,434 downwards.
TGGGATGGAGTTAGGGGATGTGGGGGACCTGGGGATTGCAGGGCAAGTTGTTGATGGGAAGGGCAGTAGGCAGGGCAGGATCAGTAGGTAGAGGAACTGGACTTGCCGGTTAGGAGGAGTGGGATTGTTGGCAGGATTATTAAAGGTGAATGAGGGTCAGAAGGCGAGTCATGTCCAGACCTTTGGGTCACTAGTCAGAGGTGGACCTGGACACACATCAGTAGGTGGAGACAAGAAGGCAGGTTCAGCAGCTTGGTGAGTGGGGTGGGTGAGGGTGTTGGACAGGGACGGGATGAACAGATACCAAAGCAGCCTCATAAGCATCTACAGAAGAGAGTTGTGAAGCATAGACCAAAGAGGTATTAAAATGTTTTAAGATACAGCATAGAAACAGGCCCTTCAGCCCACAGAGGCCATGCTGACCATTGATCACCCGTTCACACCAGTTCTATGTTATCCCACTTTCTCATCCACACCCTACACTCTAGCGGCAATATACAGAGGCCAATTAGGGGCAGCACTGTGGCACAGCAGTAGAGTTGCTGCCTTACAGCGCCAGAGACCCGGGGTTGATCCTGACTACGGGTGCTGTCTGTACGGAGTTTGTACTTTCTCCCTGTGACTGTGTGGGTTTTCCCAGTTGCTCCGGTTTCCTCCCACTCTCCAAAGACGGACACGTTTTCAGGTTAATTGGCTTTGGTAAAAATTGTAAATTGTCCCTAGTGTGTAGGATAATGTTAGTGTACGGGACTCGGTGGGCCGAATGGTCTGTCTCCGCACTGTATCTCTAAACTAAACTAAAGTACACTAAACTAACCTACAATCCTGCACGTCTATGGGAGGAGAGTGGAAACCGGAGCACCAGCAGTCACAGGGAGAACGTGCAAACTCCACACAGACAGCTGCCGAGGTCAGGATTGAGCCTGGGTCTCTGGCGCTGTGAGGCAGTGACTCTACCAGCTGCCCTATACATGGGAAAAATCTCTGAAATTGTCAAAATTGTCCACAGTTTGTAACAAGTCCACACATTTCCCATGACATCCTCACTCCTCATTGAAATTCAATCACATCGCACAGAACAAACACGATCCAATTTCTGGGCATTCATTTACAGAAAGGGATCATCTTATTTTGTTACATAAACAGACATTATCGTCTGGGCCAGATGTCTGAGGGGAAGGCCAATTCAGATTCGCACTGCTTGTGGTTTTAATTTAGATACGTTAGATTGGAAACTCTCCTGGGAGTTGAGCAGGCACATTGAAATTTACCCTGTCTCAGTCATCCTGTGAAATGTGCTTCTCAGCCTGATTTGTAAGTTTAAGTAGTTTCATCTGAAAACCAGCAGATTGGCCAGAGGGAGAACTAAGGGCAGCCAGCAAAAAAACTGCGTATACGTAGCATAAAGACTGGCAAGAGGAAGAGCATGTATTGGGTGCCAGGGCGACGGGGCGAATGGGGCAGTGGACAAATGCAGACGAGGGAAAATAAATCGGATTCAGTGACCCGACATGATCTCTGAAATACATGAAACTGTCTTCAAAATTCTTAAACCAGCGCCTTACAGCGGATGAAAATCCGCTACAAAACTGCTGGTGCTGGAAATCCAAGATGAAAACAGAAAATGCTTGAAATATTTACGGAGTTTGGTGGCATCTGTGGAAAGAGAAGCAGATTTAATGTTTAAGGCTGAAGAGTCTGTTTCTCTTTCCACAGAAGTTGCAGCACGGTGGAGCAGCGGGAGAGTTGGTGCCGTACAGCGGCAGAGACCCGGGTTCAATCCTGACCCTCCTTCATAATTCCTACCCTCAACCCCAGCGCCTTGACCACCGCCAAACACTTCTCCACCCACCAATCTATCGACGCCGAGCCCACGCAGACCATCAGTTCACACCAGTTCTATGTTCTCCCACTTTCGCATCCACTCCACGCACTCCAGGGGCAATCTACAGAGGCCAATTAACCTAGAAACCCGAGCGTCTAGGTTTGGGATTCGGCAGAAAACCGGAACACCTGAAAGAAAACCACGCGGTCACAGGGAGAACGTGCAAACTCCACGCAGACAGCACCCGAGGTCAAGATCGAAGCCGGGTCTCTGCCACTGTGAAGTTTTGTTTAACAGAGTGAATACGAAGTACAGCACAGAAAGAATGTCTCCATCCTCCGATATCTACATCATCAGTCCTGTTTATTCAGATATGTGTTTGTCCTCCAGATATTGGAAGGCTGTGCTAGAACACTGGAAATGGTGCTTTCAAGAGTTAGATAGAGCTCTTAAAGATAGCGGAGATATGGGGGAGAAGGTAGGAACGGGGTACTGATTGTGGATGATCAGCCATGATCACTGTGAATGGCGGTGCTGGCTCGAAGGGCCGAATGGCCTCCTCCTGCACCTATTGTCTATTGTCTATTGTCTGCTGTGTGTCAAAAGTGGCTCTTGAGTTCCGGAAAGTGTGCAATTAGGAACAAGGAGGTCCCACTGCAGTTGTACAGGGCCCTGGTGAGACCACACCTGGAGTATTGTGTGCAGTTTTGGTCTCCTAATTTGAGGAAGGACATTCTTGCTATTGAGGAAGTGCAGCCTAGATTCACCGGATTAATTCCCAGGATGGCGGCTCTGACCTATAATGAAAGGATGGGTTGACTGGGCTTGTAATCACTGGAATTTAGAAAGATGAGAGGGGATCTTATAGAAACATATGCAATTCTTAAGGGACTGCACAGGCTAGATGCCAGAAAAATGTTCCCCATGTTGGGGGATTCCAGAACCAGGGGTCACAGTTTAAGAATAAGGGGTAGGCCATTTAGGACTGAGATGAGGAAAAATGTTTTCACCCAGAGAGTTGTGAATCTGTGGAATTCTCTGCCACAGAAGGCAGTTGACTGGATGTTTTCAAAAGAGAGTTAGATTTAGCTCCTAGGGCTAACGGAATCAAGGGATATTGGGAAAAAGCAGGAACAGGAAACTGATTTTGGATGATCAGCCGAATCCTGCACCTATTTTCTATGTTTCTATGTTTCTATGTAACTTTATGCCTTCAGACATGTCTTGCATTGGTAAGAGGCTGGCAGGGAGGCAGATGCCATACCATGCCAAGGCCGAGCATGCTGAAGTCACACGTCAAAGATAGATAAGTGCAGCAAGACAGCAGATATAATGAAACACGGGCCTTGACGTCACATATTCTTTCTGAGCAGATTACATTTTAAGCTCTGGTCATTTGCCACATAATTCCTAGTCATTGCAACCACATTAAACTTTGATGATCTCAAATTCCCTGTCAGGGATTGAGATATAATTGAGGGAGAGAGAGGAATTTCCACACAAAAAATGGTAAAAATGTTATTTAGAATACAAGAGATTGAACCAGAGAAAGTTAGTTGAAATTCGTACAACAGTCAGTACTAGCTACATTGCCATATAGTTGGCTTCCAGCCATTTGGGTTTGCTCAATTTCACCTTTCCTTTAAAGGAAGGATAAGGAAATTTCTCTACAAATCTTTGATTGCTTGCTTTCACATTTGACCTTCACTGCCTTGAGCACAAAGCTACATTTTATAGCAATGATATCTGAAGCATATGTAGCTGAAACATCGCAAGGAACACTCGCATGCTGCTTCGAATCTTTCTTCAGACATTTTTAGTAGCTCAGCTTATCGCATTAGAGGAAAGGACAAAGGACAAAGGACATTTATTGTCACATACACCAATTGGTGTAATGAAATTTGACTTGCCATGCAGCACACAAATAAAGATAACATTAAAGAATTTAACAATAAACATAAAAACATCCCCCCACAATGGTTCCCACTGTGGGGGAAGGCAGCAAAGTCCAGTCCCATCCCCAGTTCACCCATAGTCGAGGCCCATTGAGGCCTCTGCAGTCGCCGATACGGCAGCCCGATGCTTCAGGCCCTCTCGCCGGATGATGTCATTCTGGCGTCGGGTGAACACTCTCAGCGGCCCGGAGTGTCTGGAGCGGCCGCTACCTCCCAGGAGACCACGGCTCCCGAAGTCCACGAGCCGCGCTGGTCGGAGCTCCGACTCTGGCAACCTCATCATGAGATCCCAGGCTGCACGGTGTTTAAGCTTCAGCGCCGCCCGCGGCTGGAAGCTCCACAGACCGCAGACCGCAGACCGCAGACCGCAGCTCCGCGAGCTTACTGCACGGCAACCCGGGTAAGGCATCGCCCGCTCCGCGATGGTGCTTCAGCGCTGTGCCGCCGCCGAAGCTGAAGTCCTGGCCGGTCCCGGCAGGAAAACGCCGCTCCAGTCTGCCCGTAGGCCGCAAGGAAGGGGCGAAGATACGGCTCAGAGAAAGGCTGCAACTCCGACCAGGTAGGTACTGAGAAAATAGTTTCCCCCTTTCCCCCCCCCCCCCCCACCCCCCACATAAAAAGACTAAAAGACCTCCAAAACAAACACTTTTAACTAACTAAAAATTTAAAAAAGGGTGAAAAGACTAACAACTTATGGCAGGGCAGCCATACTCGACGGCGCTCGAAGCATCCTGTAAAAGGAATAACAAGTAATTCAAGCTTGAAAACAGCACAAAATTTGCACAGTAGCGTTTCCTCAGAAAGTTACATTAAACAATATGGATCATCAAGGTAGTAAACAGTAAAAAAAAATAACTAAGAACATGCATTAAACTAACAGATGCTTTCAAGAAAGTCACGAGAAACTATGCAGAATTTTCCTTTGAAGTAGTAACAATTTTGGTTAAAGGTTAGTAATGAGATTCAACTATGCCTCTTTAAATTTATGAAGGTTTATCGGCCATTTTAGATAGAACCTCTTAACGTTGAGTGTCTTTGGAGAGAAGGAAAGGTTTTAAATGTGATTGATTCTATGAGCCAGTTTACTGCGCATTTCTAGTAAATTATAAACAGGTGAAGAAACAGATGAAATGTTTTGTTAAGACATGCAAGCCAACTTTACCCCTGCATGTGGGCCCACAGGGAAAATGCCGTTGGAAGCCAACTGCACTGAGTCTACAGGTCCTCAGAGAGCTGTGATTGAACCACAGTGAACACCAGCCAAGTTAAAAACATCTGGGCTGCATTTACTACCTCTGACCTTAACTCAACATGCACACTCTCGTTGGTCATGATCCCTTTTCTCCTGACTTCAAAGTGGGCTCCTCCCAGGGACAGGCTGTCTCATGCTGTCTTTGAAGTTTACAGCCTAACCTCTATCTAATTCCCATATCCATCTTTAGATGGAAAAATAGCCTGGAGATATCCCAATGATATCCCAAATTTCCCAAATGGTTTGAAATGCCTTTTTCACAACCTCCTCTGCGATGTACTGTGGAAAAGTTCTTGTTTCCAACCTGTCGTTCAATAAGCAAAACATATGAATCAAATAAAAGGAATCTGTACATTAATTTGGCAGAGGCAGCGGATTCTGGTTTTAAGAGCTAATGGTCCATTTACAGTAGTTATGCTGGCACGATGAGTTGACTTGGTTATAATTTGTACCAAGAGCGCAGTGTCAGTAATAAAGATGTGATATGACTACACGCTGAAGAGGGAAAATGAAGCAAAACCACCCGCCAAGCAGGAGATAGACAGCAGCCCAGCCAATACGAACTGAGTCCAGATATATAAGCTGCCTTCGTACTATACCACGCTGCCTCAGCAAGGCCACTAGCACAATCAAGGACAAGCCTCACCCTGGACACTCCCTCTTGTCCCCTCACCGATCAGGCAAGAGGTACAGAAGTGTGAAAACGCACACCTGCAGATTCAGCGACAGTTTCTTCCCAGCTGTTATCAGGCAACTGGAGCATCCTATCACTAACTAGAGAGCAGTCCTGAACTATATCATTGGAGACCCTCGAACTATTTTTAATTGGACTTAACTGGACTTTATCTTGCAAACAAACGTTATTCCCTTTATCCTGTATCTGTATACTGTGGCAGTACACGTGACGATAAAAACCAACCAAACTAAACTCAACTAAACAGCAAGAACCACACTTTATATATTATCTTTTGATAAATGTTACTCCAATGTTAACAAAATAACCAATTCACCAACAACTTATTCTGTTCAGAAATGGAAACAACGCAGGCATTCAAGAAGTGACTTGTGACACTGGTCCTAATGCCAGCCATTGGAGAATCAGATAAAATGTTGTTCTGTTGCTCTACAATTCTGAGTTCAAATCCCGCACTGGACAACTTGCAGAGCTGCCAGCCCCACAAATCTCCCAGGTACACAAAAATGCTGGAGAAACTCAGTGGGTGCAGCAGCATCTATGGAGCGAAGGAAATAGGCAACATTTCGGGCCGAAGCCCTTCTTCAGACCCCACAAATCTCCCACCGTGTTTCAAGTCCGCCATGCGTTAAAATCAAAGATAGACACAAAATGCTGAAGTAACTCAGCGGGACAGGCAGCGTCTCTGGAGAGAAAGAATGGGTGACGTTTCGGGTCGAGATCCTTCTTGACCCGAAATGTCACCCATTCCTTCTCTCCAGAGATGCTGCCTGTCCTGCTGAGTTACTCCAGCATTTTGTGTCTATCTTCGATTTAAACCAGCATCTGCAGTTCCTTCCTACACATGAGTTAAAATCAACTTGATAATAGTTTCAGAAATGTTAGTTTGCAAACCAACTTACTCATGAAATCCAGGTTTGCAGGCTTTACAGGATGCAAAATTGGACACAGACATTTAAGTTAGTGAACTAGTCCATGCCTATTCAGGTAACAGTTGATATTCCAACAAGGAATTCACAGTCCAATGCCATACATGGGCTTCCTTCTGCCTCTGAGGGCGATGACTGGGAAGGTGTTCATCTGATTTTTCCCAGTAATGTAGTCAAGCAGACTGAAGTCAATTTATGATTCCAGATGCAGCAGAAGTTCTCCACTTGACCCAAATGCACATTGCCTCTTCAGGACCCGTTGCATTCCGTTATGCATCACCCACCTAACCTTTAGAATTTAGAGATACAGCGCAAAAACTGGCCCTTGTCCCACCGAGCCTGCGCCGACCATCGGTCACCCCGTACACTACCACTATCCTACACACTAGGGACAATTTACAATTTTACCGAAGCCAATTGAATGTCAAAACCTGCACGTCTTCGGAATGTGGGAGGGCCCGCACGGTCACAGGGAGAACGTACAAATTCCGTACAGACAGCACCCGTTGTCAGGATCGAACCTGGGTCTCAGGCGCGTGAAAGCAGCAACTCTACCGCTGCACCAATGTGCTGCCCTAGGTGTATCAACCTTGGACTAATCTCGTTGCAAACTGGTTCACCTTCTGAGCTTCCCGATATCGCATTAGCTCTAGAGTTCCCAGAGCCCACTGCCATCAGCATTGTGCCTGAGTTTGGACAGGCATTGCTGGGGGTTAGTTGATGAATCATTGGTTTGGTCAATATACATTCAATGGAGGGGTGTAGAATGGGCTACCAACATTTCAAAGCCCATGTACCACTATTCTGAGACCTAAAAAGTCCACATTTTCTCTTTGTTCAAGGTTAATCTTAATCGGTGGGAAAATAACAAGAAGGTTATCCAAAAGTACACTTTCAGCTCCCAAATCTGACCATGTGAAATGTTATTTCCGAGACTAATGCAGTATCGGCAGGCAATGGAAGGTAGGTTGTAGCAACAAGGAACAGCAGATGCTGGCTTGCAAAAAAAGACACACGGTTCGGGAGTAACTCAGCGGGTCAGGCAGGAGAACATGAGGGTGGTGGGGTTATGGAGCGAGCTGCCAGAGGAGGAAATTGAGGCAGGTATTATTATAACGACATTTCAAAGAGACTTGGATAAGTATGTGGATAGAAAAGGTTTAGAAGGAAATGGGCCAAATGTAAGCAAATGGAATTAGATTAGGACTGGGCATAAAAGGACACAAAGTGACTCAGCAAGTCAGGCAACATCTCCGGAGAACATGGATGGGTGACACTTCCGGTTGGGACTCTTCTTCAGACTGAGATTGTTGTAGGTGTAGGGATTGTATGTAGGTATGGTAAATGTATGGTATCAAAGCCCACCTCACCTGAAACCCCTTAACTACCTGTATCACTCACTGTGTTTTGTCCAACCCCCTCCTCTCTTTCAACTTTCTCCCCCCCCCCCACCCCACCACAACCCCCCCACCACCCCCCCCTTCCATCCCACCTCACCACAAACTGTCTGAAGACGGGTCCTGACCCAAAACGTCACATTTCCACGTTCTCCAGAGATGCTGCCCGATCCACTGAGTTACTCCAGCATTCTGTCTTTTATTGAAGATAAGCTGTAACCTGGCTCAATACGTGTTTGTAATAGAAGAGTGTTCCAAGCCACAGCTAAATAAAACATGTCCACTACCCCGGGTCATGATGTGGTTAGATTTCACTGATAGTAAAGTCAACAAAACATTCCACAGTAGCTTCTGCAGCTGACGACTCTTCCAGACTCGTAAAAAGTGTGTGATTCAATGCTCATTAATAAAATGAGGTTTAATTATATTGAATTACAACAGAATGCAGTAAAATTTAATATGCAAGGACTTTTGTTGTTACGTTGCCACGATTAGTTATTAAATTCTAGTCTTTGCAAAGTTACATTGATTCATCAAATCTGTAATCTGTGATCTGTAATCAGGTACTCCAAACTCAGTTAAAAAAACACAGTAACACAATCTGTGCTATAATTTTAAAGGAAAATTCATGTTAAAACAATAATGGGAATCAATAATGGGGGAAAAAACATTGAAGTGTAATACTACAGCACATGTATCCAACACCCTTGCGTAGGAAGGAACTGCAGATGCTGGTTTAAACCGAAGATAGACACAAAATGCTGGAGTGACTCAGCGGGACAGGCAGCATCTCTGGAGAGAAGGAATGGCTGATGTTTCGGGTTGAGACATATTTTAACTTGATTATAACTGCCCAGTCTCATAATTGTTTTATGTATTGTTAAGCAGCCAATAGCAAATGTTTAGAGGCAGAGCACGGAAACAACCCCTTCGGCCCATCGAGTCCATGCTGACCAGCAGTCAGCTGTTCACACCAGTTCTATGTTATCCCAGTTTCTCATCCGCTCCTCACACATTCGCAGCAATTTACAGACAGACAATTAACCTACAAACCCGCACCTCTTTTCGATGTGGGAGGGAACCGGAGCACCTGGAGGAAACCCACGTGGTCACAGGGAGAATGTACAAACTGCACATAGACAGCACCTGTGGTCAGGATCGAACCCGGGTCTCTGGGCTCTACCAGCTGTGCTACTGTGTCCCCCTCATATGTGAAACATTTCGAAGAAAATAATGCCCTTAACAACCTATCCATTCAAACAGAACACAAAGCTGCAGCTATTTCAATAGGAATAAATGAAAGGTTCCCTGTCAGCATGTCACAGTGTTGCAGGTCTTACAAAACATTTTACAGTGCTGTGTAATTAGTATAATGAAGGATGCTCTTTCCACACAGACTTACATTAAAGCCATAATGCAATGAATATTGTTGTGATTTACTAGTTCACAGACTCCTACAAGTAAAAACATTGTTTGTAACAAAACTTTAATATTAGCCCGTGAATAACTGGTTCTTGCAAATGATTAATTGAATGAATGAATGAATGAATGAATGAATTAGTTTATTGGCCAAGTTTTCACATACAAGGAATTTGCCTTGGTGCTCCGTCCACAAGTGACAACGACATACAGTGACAGTTAGGAATGACACATAAAATATTAAACATTAATATTAAAAATTAATAATTGCCAAGCAATCATCAAACTAAGTCCATTAAGGACAGAATATGCTAAAGACATTCAATCCATATTATTATTTGCCACAATGTACTGTATACCTTTCACAGCATAAAAACATATTTAGTTTGATTTTGCATCCTTTCAGTACCAGTGAATGATAAGCTAGTCAGTTTGAAAGACTCAAGTTTTGAATTTCTCCCATGTTAGACTGCTTGTTAGATAGAGCTAAATGGACAATCTGTATTATCAACAGCTATGGCTCAGTATCTATAATAGAGGCAGAGTCCTACATTATGGAAACAGGTCTTTCTGTCCAACTTGCCCATGCTGAGTGACAACCACTTCTCCCGTCCGCAACAATCCCCCACCTCAACCCCCTGGTCTTCTACCCTCTCTGGACATTATTATTTCCAACTGCCGGTACAACATCAACTATCTTGACTTCTCTATTCCCTTTGCCCAGTTAATTTTTACCCCCATCTGTACACACAGCCCTCCACTCACTTCACAACATTCCCAACATTGTCATTAAACCCACCGACAAGGAAGGTGCCATTGTAGTGTGGTGGGCTGAAGTCTACTGTGCTGAGTCCAGGCGGTAGCTCTCAGACACCTCCTCATACCTACTCCTTGACCATGACCCCCACAGATAAACACCAGGCCATCATATCCCAGACTGTCTCTGATTTCATCATCTTTGGGCGCAGCGGTAGAGTTGCTGCCTTACAGCACCAGAGACCCAGTTTCAATCCTGACTACGGCTGCTGTCTGTATGGAGTTTGTACGTATGAGACATTAATGAGACATTCTCTCAGGGACTTTAATGAGAGAATAGGTTGCAGGGAAGGAAATAAATGGGGAATGTCAATAATGGGATTGCTCTGTGATCTGACATAGAAGTGATGGGCTGAATGGCATCTTTCTACATGACAATGAAAATTGAGACACAGTTTACCATATTGTTGTTTTTCACCAGTCGATCTTAAGTAAGATCATGATGTTTAGTTTATTGTGCTGCCATGCGTACAGAGGTGGCACATTAGGTCAAACTGGGATTGAAAACTCCTTTCACACGGGTGACTGAGGTATAGCGATGCTGTGGCATCGATGGTTCTTGACTTAGCAAATTCCGTTTTCCTCTTTGCTGCCTCCATTCAAGTTTCCTCATACGAGCGAGCGCTGCATTTTATGCAGGTTATTCCCTTCATCCTGTAACTGTACTCTGTGGACGACTCGATTGTAATTGTGTATTGTCTTTCCCCTGACTGGTGTGCACACAAGAAAAGCTTTTTACGTTACCTTGGTACACGTGATAATAAACTAAACGAACGAAACTAAACTAAGGTACGCCAAACTCCATCGCTTGTTCCCAGTGTTGTGGGTCAACGTTGAAACACTTCTAGCAATATTCTAAAAGAGTTTTTGAATCTCTTTTTCTGTCCATCACGTGATTGTTTACTCTCACTCAGGTTTCCGTAAAGTATCTCCCTTATTACCCCATTAAAACCCTCGTAGAGTTGAAGGTGTTGATTTGGATGTGATGCAATTGTCTAGGTCTATAAATCTACTTTCATAGAAACATAGAAACATAGAAAATAGGTGCAGGAGGAGGCCATTCGGCCCTTCGAGCCAGCACCGCCATTCATTGTGATCATGGCTGATCGTCCCCAATCAATAACCCGTGCCTGCCTTCTCCCCATACCCCTTGATTCCACTAGCCCCTAGAGCTCTATCTAACTCTCTCTTAAATCCATCCAGTGACTTGGCCTCCACTGCCCTCTGTGGCAGGGAATTCCACAAAACCACAACACTCTGAGTGGAAAAAGTTTTTTCTCAGCTCAGTCTTTATTCTTATCACCTTTATTCTAAGACTGTGGCCCCTGGTTCTGGACTCGCCCAACATTGGGAACATTTTTCCTGCATCTAGCTTGTCCAGTCCTTTTATAATTTTATATGTTTCTATAAGATCCATCCTCATCCTTTTAAACTTCAGTGAATACAAGCCTAGTCTTTTCAATCTTTCCTCATATGACAGTCCCGCCATCCCCGGGATCAATCTCGTGAACCTACGCTGCACTGCCTCAACCACAAGGATGTCCTTCCTCAAATTAGGAGACCAAAACTGTGCACAACACTCCAGGTGTGGTCTTACCAGAGCCCTATACAACTGCAGAAGAACCTCTTTACTCCTATACTGAAATTCTCTTGTTATGAAGGCCAACATTCCATTAGCTTTCTTCACTGCCTGCTGTACCTGCACGCCAACTTTCAGTGACTGGTGTACAAGGACACACAGGTCCCGCTGCACCTCCCCCATACCCAACCTAACCCCATTGAGATAATAATCTGCCCAGTCTGGATACACAACAGACCACCACTTGCTTCAAAATCGTGTCAGGGAACAGCTGACATTTCTCTTGAAAATCCAGGCCAATTATTTTATTTTTCACGCTCTGGGTCCATATCCCGAAGAAGGTAGCAGTTTGAAAAATGTATTTTTGGCAGACTGACAGCAATCGATATATTATTACAAACTACTGCTTTGTCGGAAAGACGGCATCGTTATTGATTGAGTGGCAACCTGAATCCTATAAGCTGGCTATTTATGGATTGTCAAAAATGAAATTATAATGACACTCTGTAACATGAATAGCTATTGAAATTCACTTTTGAAAGCTGAAAATTGATTTCTGTGTGAGAGGAGCTTTAAGTATTAAGGGTGAAGATCATGCAGGTAACAACGTTAAACATAAATAGAATCATTGTTTTCTTAAACTTCAAAAATTGGAACCATAGACAAGCTTTTATTGTAAAATTGCCACAGGGAGGGTTATATCAAAAAAATTGCAGACAGATATCTTTTATTTTGCTGGTTTTCTTGGAAATTTAATTTATTGCATTTGATAATGAAAGGAAGCAGCTATATCATTGTCTATTACCTTTATTTGTGAAGCGACATCAAAGCAATATTGTACAAAGCATCAAGCTCCATCCCAACAGCAGCTGTCTTGCTGAGATTCTGAATTAAAGGAGTAACTTTACCCTGGATGTTGTTAAACTGAGCTTCATTGAGGAAATTGTTAAACGCAATTGGAAATTGTTAAACGCAATTGGAAAATCCACTTGAAAATAATAGTGAGCGTCTAACTCCATAAAACCAACCCCTGTGTGCACATGTGGACATGAATATGAGAGCACACTGACTTTAGCCAAGATGGGCACTAAAATGGAATGAGAACGCAGGTAAACTTAGAGGTCATTGAAACAAGATTTGTGACTCGAGAATGAATTTAAAACAGCTATGATTACATGAAAGACACATATCAACTCCTGCTCCTGCATTCCATGGTACACTTCATTAAGGTGTGCAATGAAATGTTAAAGACCATTCGACTAAGAATTTGTTTCTCTCACTAACATTTCGCTGAACAACACACAAATATTTGTTTTCTAATTAATCAAGCAAAATGACCACATGCTTCCCAGAAACAAAAAAAAAACCAATTCCCACAGTCACTACTTCCAGCAAAAGAAACAAGTTTTCTTTCACAAAGGGCATCGATCAATAAACCAGTTGGGCATGAACAGGAATCTTAATCAACTCATGCTTCTCCTCATCACTAAATGAATAACACAACATCAACCCCACCCTCACATTCCACAATACCCTAGCTTTTCACTGTACCTCGGTACACGTGACAATAAACTGAATAAACTAAACTAAACTAAACTAGCCTTTGGCTGCAACATGGGAGGAGGCGCTGTCCAGAACGGCTGCCTGTCCTGCAGCTGTCCGTTTTTTCCCCTTCTTTTTTATTATTTTTAGTACGTTGAGTGTGTAGTCAGGGGGCCTAATCTTTTTATGTGTGGGGGGTGGTGGGGGGGGAAGGGGTAAACTGCTTTTCAAGTCCCTACCTGGTCGGAGGGGTTGCTTTCCTCTGAGCAGCGCCTTCGACCTGTCCTTGCGGCCTACCAGCGGGTCCTGGAGCGACGTTTCCCTGAGGGGACCTGGCCAGAACATCGGCTTTGGCGGCGGCGCAGAACATCGGCTTTGGCGGCGGTGCAGCGCTGGAGCGCTGTCGTGGAGCGGGCGATGCCTTTCCTGGGTCGCCGCGCTGGAACTCCAGTATGCTGGGACCCGCCGATGAGAACATCGTGGAGCAGCGGTTTCTGTGGAGAGGCCCAGCTGCGACGCTGAACGTTACATCCCGGAGCCTGGGATCTCTTGCTGAGATTGCCAGTGTGTGGAGCTCCATCCGGTGCGGTCTGTTGGCTTGGAAGCCGCGGTCTTCGGTGGGAAGGTGGTCGTTCCTGGTACCCCAAGCCGCTGGGGGTTCTCCCGATGCCGGAGTACCATCACCCGGCGAGAACATCGGGCGCCGTGGCGGCGGACTGTGGAGGCCTCAGTGGGCCCGACTCTGGGTGGACAAGAGGATGGGGACTGGACTTTGTGCCTTCCCCCACAGTGGGAACCACTGTGGGGGGATGTTTTGGTGTTGAACTTCTTTTTAATACTATGTTGTATTTTATTAGTGTGCTGCAAGGACATCTGAATTTCCCCTGAATAAGGGGATTAATAAAGTCTAATTCAATTCAATTCAATTCAACATCTCGCCAATACTGATTTTAAAAATGGTCATTAAAGTACTGTAGACCTAACCATATCATTTTTATGTAGAAACAAAAAAACTGCAGATGTTGGTTTATACCAAAGATAGACGTGCAAAATTCATAGTGGAGTGGGTCACCTGGTGGAGCAACATGTTACCTCTCAGCTCCAGCGACCCTATTCAATCTTGACCATCATGCTGTATATGTAAAGTTTGTACATTCTCCCTGTGACACAAGTGAAGCATCTCTGGGGAAAAAGGATGGGTGACGTTTTGGACCTTCTTCAGATTTAAAGGGTCTGACTGATAGGGTCCCACCCCCTACTCTCAGTCAGGAGAATGATTCCGACACTAAATGTCACCCATCTTTTCTCTCCGGAGATGCTGCCTGACCCGCTCACTTACTCCAGCACTTTGTGTCTATCTTTCATATAATTTTTACATCACTTAAGTTTTTTTTTTCAATTATTTCTACTTTGCAACGTTGAGTTGAATTCTGCAGGCAAATGTTGTCACCTCTCTGCCTAATTGGTTGTGACTTTGGGATTTCCTTGTGAACATGGAATTGACAAGTAGAAGTCAGCTGTTTCTACTGCATCTCAAGAATGTTTTCTAATATGAGACCTGCTATGGGGTCCAAAAAGGGGGCACAAATTGCAGTCATACGCAATGATTAATGGGGGGGTATTAGGTTGGGGACCCTATGCCAGCCGGGATCTTCTGCAGGAACACTTCCTTCAACGATTTTACTGGTGCGCTATGGGTTGCAAAGACATAGGAATAGGAATTGTTTTTTCATAAAAACTTAGTTTTTAGTTTAGTTTAGGTTAGAGATGCAGAGCAGAAACCAAGCCCACCAAGTCTGTGCTGACTAGCGATCACTCCGTACAATTGCAGTATCCTTCACACTAGGGACAATTTTCAATCCTTACTGAACCCAATTCACCTATAAACCTGTACGTCTTTGGAGAGTGGGAGGAAATGAGCACCCAGGGAAAACCCACAGTCACAGGGAGAATGTGCAAACTCCATACAGACAGCACCCATGGTCAGGATCGAACCTAGGTCTCAGGCACTGTAAGGCAGCAACTCTACCATTGTGCCACCTGATTTTTGATTTTGATTTTGATTCAATTTATTGTCATTGCACTTTTCAGTGCAACAAAATGGTTTAGCCTCCAGTCATAACATAGAATAAATAACAAAAACTCGCACTCAACACAGTTTAACATCCACCACAGTGAGTCCACCAGGCACCTCCTCACTGTGATGGAAGGCAAAAAGTCCCAAAGTCCATGTCTCTTCCCTCCTTGCTCTCCCTCTGCGCTGAGGCGATCCAGGCCTCCGATGTTGTGAGCCCGCCGGGTGATGGTAAGTAAGTCCCGCGGCTGAATCCGAACGGGCCGGTTCAAACTCCGCGGCCCAGGGCGGTCGAAGCTGCCGAAGCTGCCGCCCTCCAGTCCAGCGTACGCAGCTGTTGTTGTGGGAGCTACGGAAAAACAGGTCACCAACCTGTGACCTGCGAGCTCCCGACGATGTCGTCCACTGGCCCTCGCCGAGCCTCCGAGGCTCCGAAGTCGGGTCGGAAGTCGGGTCGCAACGCCACCACAGCCCCGAAGTCGGCCAGCCCCGCGCTGGCAAGTCCCGGCTGGCTCTGCCTCCCGAGCCCCGAGGTCGGTCCCAGTTGGAGGCCGCCAGCTCCGCGATAGGCCTCAGCGCAGACGGAGACGGAGACGGGGGATACGGCAAAAAAGGTCGCATCCCCCCCGAAGGAAGAGCCAAAAAAAAATGCTTCTCCCACCCCCCCACACATACACAACTAAAATAAACCAAAACAAACCGCAACAACGGGACAAAAGAAAACAAAAAAAGAAAAGACAAACGGACTGCAGGTGAGCCGCAGCTGCAAGGCAGCGCCTACCACTGCTTTGCAATGTTTCCGATTTTTTTAACTTTGAATCATTGTTTTAATGATACAAATAGCTTTAAATAAGTTTCAATTGTTTCTGACATTTAATGTTTTAGACAGGTTTGAAAGCAGGCTAAGCCAGGGCCATGTCACACCCAGCTCTCAACGTTCATTGCAACTGTTGTGAAATTAGTGCTTGTTCTGGCCCTTCATGTGGAGGTGTACATGTTGAGAAAGGCACGGGGAGGTGGGACACCTGGTAGAGCTGTTAGTTCACAGCTCCAGAGACCCTATTCAATCTTGAACATCCATGCTGTATGTGTAAAGTTTGTACATTCTCCCTGTGACGCCAATAGTCTTCTCTGAGTGATCTGGTTTTATCCAACAACTCAACAAAGTGTGCGTTGATCAGCCAATTGTGACTGCAATTAGTACAGGTCCACCATTGATTTTCCTGCACCCTTGGTTCCAGAGCCTTGCCGGATTATCCATTTTGCCGGACCAACAGAGGTCACGTAATAATAATTCAACAAGACACCTCTGACCCACTAATATACCCCTCCCGTGTCTCTAAAACACCATGGACTGCTTGAAACTTAAATAAAACAAATATTAATTGTTAATTAATTTTACAGCGAAACTTGCATTCCTTGCACGGGTGCCAGTTAACGAGTTGCCCTCGGAGGTTCGGATGAGGGTCGGATCGATGGTGACCCGCGGGGATGAGGCGCCGCTTTCCCGGCAGGCAAAAGCGGAGGACAGAAACGCGAGCCACGGAAACGCAAACCTAGGGCAGGATCGGCCGCCTCACCCAGCCTATGCACCACATTTTCGCGGGGACTTCCATGGGGAATTTCAAGTGAGCCCTTGTAATTTCGTCCTGATTAAAGGAGGTGCCGGACCATCAGTTGCCGTAACATCAGTGGTGGACCTGTACTGCAAAGTGTTTGTAGGTAAGTGGTGGAATTTGATCGGGAGAATAAAAACAGGAATAGAGTACGGTTAACCTATACACCAGAAGCAGGAACAGCGTCTTCCCCTCTGTTATCAGGCTTCTGAATGGTCCTTCCATAAGCTATGGTACTGTATGAATCATCTCTTCCCCATTCTGGACATTGGACTTGGTCTATGAATCTGATGCGCTACAATGCTGTGAACTATATTCTGCACTCTGTATCTTCCCCTGTTACTTGAGTTGGACTTGATTGTATTTATGTATAGTATTACCTGATCTCAATAGATAGCATGCAAAACAAAGTTTTTCACTGTACCTTGGTACAAGTGAATAATAAGCCTAAACGTAGTTGATATCTTAACAGCAAATGGTTCCCTCTGATTCCTCTCCATTTGTGCTCTAGGATTGGTGAAAATTAAAGTTAAGCTAACATCTAAGAATGTATTATCTACAGAAGCAAAGTGAATTTTCATATGAGAATGTTTCTGCCTTGTCCCTGCTTTGTCTCATTCTTTTTTGCATTTGCAACATCTACTGAGAATATACCTTGCTGACCTTCTTATCGAGTCCACACACAAGATTAGAAGTCGTTCAGCCAGAGCTGAACACACTTCTCAGCATCTGCATACAATGGTGTCTGTCTTGTGCTACTTGTGCTTCTTGTGCGTGGTGGTGGTGGAAACAGGGCCGCGTCGTGAATGCTCTTCCCTTGACCCCACCTTGCTGGTGAAAATGGATGTGGTCAAAGTTTACAAAGGAAATTGGCCATGAGGGGTAAAATAGCACAGGGCAATAAGGAATGTACAAGAGAACAAGGGTGGCACAGTGGCACAGCAGTAGTTACTGCATCACAGAGCCAGAGATCTGGGTTTGATCCTGACTACGGGTGCTGTCTGTAAGGAGTTTGTATGTTCTCCCTGTGACCACGTGCGTTTTCTCCAGTTGCTCCGGTTTCATCCCACACTCCAAGGACATGCAGGTTTGTAGATTGTGTAGGAAGGAACTGCAGATGCTGATTTAAACCGAAGATGCACTGTAAAACTAAAACAGGATTAGTTAACTATGTCAAAATGTTGGCACGTTACAATGGGCTGTTGGGAGTCTTTCTGTTGCCATGTTTCTATGATTCTCTTATTCTGTAAATATTGTTGAGGGTTTGCCATTGTGTGGTTATTATGTCACTTTTAGTAAATTATTTATGGAAATGGTGTGTCAATAGGTTAAAGGGAAAGTTACTGTTGGAATTGGGTTGCTCCAATATCTGATGCACTCGATGGGCCAAAATGACCTCCTTCTGTATCAGAAATAAGGGGGAGGTGATCACTTTGATGAGATTATATTACAGGTTTCACAATAGTCAGTGGGAATTAGAGGAGGAAACATATAGTGAGATTGGAGATAGCTGTTAGAATAATAGGCGATTTTAACTTCCCTAATATTAACTGTGACTAGCATGGTGTTAAGGGTTTGGATGGGATGGAATTTGTTAAATGTTTTTTGGAAAGGGCATAGGCCCTGAGGTATAACATTAAGGCGAGAGGGACAAAGTTTAAAGGAGATGTGCGGAACAAGTTTTTACACAGAGGTTGGTGAGTTTTACTTTAGAGATACAAATGTGGAAACAAGCCCTTCGGCCCACCGAGTCCACGTCAACCAGCGATCACCCTGTACACTAGCATTATCCTACACACATGGGACTATTTACAATTTTACAAAAGCAAATTAACCTACAAATCTGTATATCTTTGGAGTGTTGGAGGAAACCAGAGCACCTGGAGAAAACCCATGCAGTCACGGGGAGAACGAACAAACTCCATATAGACAGCACCCGTATTCAGGATCGAACCCGAGTCTCTGGCGCCCTGTTCTGCCGGGGGGGGGGGTGGTTGAAGCCATCAATATTGAAAAATAAAATACGAATGATGATCAGAGTTAAAATTGCACTGTCTGGTATTGGTATTTAAACACAATGAATTCATATTTCATTTTATTGTGCACTGCCTTAATGAGGCATCAGCCCATTTAAAATCAGAAAGGCTAATCCTTGTTGATGCTAATATTACCTCACATCTCAAAGCCAGGTATTAAGCTGAAGCAAAAGATGGTTGAAGTCAGGACCAAAGCAAGAATAGGTGGAAGCGCTCAACATGTCAGTGCGCATCTGCGAAAAGAGAAAAGATAGTTCAGGTTAAAATGGTGGGGTGTGTTGTGTTCACGTTACAGCACTTATATTGCTGTACAACTGTTCCTTTCTGTTTGTGCATCTGTCTGTACATGTTTGTGGTTGCACACTCATTTAAAGATGATTCAATAACTCAAAGAAATCCTCACTGATATCATAGAGTCTTCAAGTCATCGACCCGTGTAGCATAAAAACAGGCCCTTCGGTCCACCATGTCCATGCTGACCCTTCTTTCCATCAACACTAGAGTCATAGAGACACATAGAGTCATACAGTGTAGAAACAGGCCCTTCAGCCCAACTTGGCCACACCAACCAACATGTCCCATCTACACTAGTCCCACCTGCCTGCGTCTAGCCCATATCCCTCTAAACCAGTCCTATCCATGTACCTGTCCAAATGTTTCTTAAACATTGCGATTGAACCTACTTCCATTCATCTGCATTCGGTCCATAAATACTGTGCCTTGCCTATTGAAGTGTCTGTCTAAGACCTCTCCTGTGTGGAGATTGTATCTTATTCAGCTATGATCATATTGAATGCTGGCCCGAAGGTCCAATGGCCAACTCCTGCACCTATTTTTCTATGTTTCCAAGTTTCTATTCCCCCAATTCCAAATATAAAACACTCTTCCAAAAACATGCCCCTAATATCCTCTTTAAAACTCCAATCTCTCATCTCAAATCTCCGCTGGTCTTTAATCCCCTACATGTGTAAGTGTATCGTTAACATTAAGGATACATGTAACCATACAGAATGGTTGTTCAGAATGGATTATAGTTCCACCAAGAATGTAAGTTCCAGCGGAACCCTGATCTTAGGAGCATTGAAAATTGAATCTCATAAGCTGATTGCATGCTTGTATATTAATTTTTTTGTCTCTCTATTGCAGGGGTTAGTTATAGCAAATCTAAGCAGGGAGTGTTTAGGTGACTTCATTAATCGGGAATGAAATATAACTTATTATTATTGTATCGCCATAGCAACAGGCCATGCTACAATGTGTTGCTAATCCACCTTATGCCTTAGCTTCAGATCCTCTATTTCTGGAACTCATTATTCATTGTAATCTGGTGAATTCTCAGTATTAGCTTCAACTGTGCATGCCCAAGATCACACAGGGGTGCAAGTTTTAGGAAATGACAATGTCCGTGCCAGCGAATCACCAGAAATGATGTAGCTGAGTGGGAGAAGTGGATGGAGATATCTGTTGCCTGGTAGGCACAATGAAGCAGGAGCCAGTGGCCTTCTATCAATGAGGGTGTCCCTGCCATCAGAAGCAGTGGTGTTGTCTCATATTACTGTCACTGCCATCTCCAACAGCATTAAGGGGATGGGTACAGCTTTTAGAGGCAAGAGACAAGACAAGAGACATTTATTGTCACATGTACCAATTGGTACAGTGAAATTTGTGGTCACCATACAGCCCTACGAATAAAAAAGAGCACAGAACACGATAGTCTTTAACATAGACATCCCCACAAAGTTTCCCACTGTAAGGGAAGGCACCAAAGTTCAGTCATCCTCCTCTGTTGTTCTGTTGTTCACCCGTGGCTGTCGCCGCTACGGGCGGCCCGATGTTCAGGCCCTCTCGCCGGATGATGGAAATCCGACGTCGGAACGGGAGAACACTCTCAGCGGCTTGGAGTTCTGAATCGACCACTTCCTCCCGGAGGCCGCGGCTCCCGAAGTCCACAGGCCGAGCTGGGCGGAGATTCACGCTGGCGGCCCTCGGCAAAGGGATCCCAGGACTCCGCGATGTTGAAGTCAGCACCGCCCACGCTGGAAGCTCTACGAACCACAGCTCCACGATGTTGAAGCAGCAGGCCCAACATGAGCATCAAACGGCGATCTAGGTAAAGCATTGCCTGGTGAATCCAATGCTGCACCGCTGCTGAAGCTTTGGTCCTGTCCTCGGCAGAAAAGGCCGCGCCAATCCAGTTGGTAGGCCGCGAGCGGGGGGTGGGGGGGGCGAAGATGCGACTCGGAGAATAGTCACATCCCCGCCAGGAAGTGACTGCGAAACGGTTTCCCACCTTACCCTACACCCTTCCCCCACATAGAAATACTAAAAAGATCCTCCAAAACGTACTTTTAAACAAACTAAAAATAAAAAATAGACAGAAAAAACAGACAGACTGTAGGCAGAGGCTGCCATCATGCGGCGCCCCTAGTGGTACACTTTAGAGTTTAGAGGTACAGCGCGGAAGCAGGCCCTTCGGCCCATCGAGTCTGCACCGACAGCAATCACCACATGCACTAGCACTGCCCTACACACTAGGGTCAACTTACAATTTACAGAAGCCAACTAACGTACCAACCCGTACATTTTTGGAGCGTGGGAAGAAATCGGAGCACCCGGAGAAAACCCACGCAGGTCACGGGGAGAATGTATAAACTCCATATAGACAGCACCCGCAGTCAAGATCAAACGCAGGTCTCTGGCGCTGTAAGGCAGCAGCTCTACCGCTGCGCCACCGTGCCGCCACTGTGATGATGCCTGCTTTAACCAGAAGCGGTTTACCCACAAATCCAATTCATTAATTTGTCGAAACATAGAAACATAGAAACATAGAAAAATAGGTGCAGGAGTTGGCCATTCGGCCCTTTGAGCCAGCATTCAATATGATCATAGCTGATCATCTAAAATCAGTACCCCATTCATGCCTTTTCCCCATATGCCTTGATTCCTTTAGCCCTAAGAGCAAAATCTAATTCTCTTAAAACCATCCAGGGAATTGGCCTCCACTGCCTCCTGTTGCAAATTCCACAGATTCACAATTGTTTGGGTGAAAAGAAATTTCCTCATCTCAGTCCTAAATGGCCTACCCCTTATTCTTAAACTGTGATCCCTGGTTCTGGACTCCCCCAACATGGGGAACATTTTTCCTGCATCTCGCCTGTCCAATCATTTAAGAATTTTATATGTTTCTATAAGATCTCCTCGCATCCTTCTAAATTGCAGTGAATACAAGCCCAGTTGGCCCATTCTTTCATCATATGTCAGTCCCGCCATCCCTGGAATTAACCTGGTGAACCAACGCTGCACTCCTCAAAACCAATGTCCTTCCTCAAATAAGGAGACCAAAATTGCACACAATACTCCAACTGCGGTCTCACAATGCCCTGTACAACTGCAGTAGGACCTCCTTGCTCCTAAACTCCGATCCTCTCACAATGAAGGCCAACATGCCATTAGCTATCTTCACTGCCTGCTGTACCTACATGCTTACTTTCAGTGACTGATGTACAAGCACACCCAGGTCTCATTGCACCTCTCCTTTTCCTAGTTAGTTAATAATCTGCCTTCCTGTTTATGTCACCAAATCAAGGGGTATGAGGAGAAGGCAGGCATGGGTTACTGATTGTGGATTATCAGCCATGATCACAATGAATGGCGGTGCTGGCTTGAAGGGCCGAACAGCCTCCTCCTGCACGTATTTTCTATGTTTCTATGTTACTATGCTGTTTACTTATGACAATAGACAATAGGTGCAGGAGTAGGCCATTCGGCCCTTCGAGCCAGCAGTGCCATTCACTGTGATCATGGCTGATCATCCGTAATCAGTACCCCGTTCCTGTCTTCTCCCCATATCCCCTGACTCCGCTATCTTTAAGAGCTCTATCTAACTCTCTCTTGAAAGCATCCAGAGAATTGGCCTCCACTGCCTTCTGAGGCAGAGAATTCCACAGATTCACAACCCTCGGTGTGAAAAAGTGTTTCCTCATCTCCGTTCTAAATGGCTTACCCCTGATTCGTAAAGTATGGCCCCTGGTTCTGGACTCTCCCAACATTGGGATCCAAGTGAATGGCCAACAGGTATGTGATACATAAATTCCACTGTAATGAATCAACACAGAGGAATCTTCTCAGCATTCCTATTAAATCATCCTCCGATCAGCTCATCTGTTTGCATTTTGCCCCCAGTACATTTTATAGGGTTCCAAGTAAACATCAAGTCAAATGATGTTGACTTTAGCAAGATCTTTGACAGGGTTCTGCATGGTAGACTCATCCAGAAGGGTAGAATCTGTGAGATCCAGGATGATATGGCAAATTGGATACAAAACCTGCTTGGTGGCAGGAACCAGAAGGTGGAGTGGAGGGTTGCTTTTCAAGTTGAAGTCCACTAACCAGTAGTGTCTGTGTCAGTTCTTTTATTGTTCAACATATGCATTAACAATTTGGAAGATAATGTAGGTAGAATGATTAGTAAGGTTGTGAATGGCACTAAAACCAGTGGTACAGTGGACAGGAAGATTCAAGATTCAAGATTCAAGAGAGTTTATTGTCATGTGTCCCAGATAGGACAATGAAATTCTTGCGTATAGAATATAGTAGGCATAAATAAATACAGAACAGAACTGATCAGTGTGACCATACACCAATGTATATATATATACACACATAAATAAACAGATAAAGTGGAATGGGCTATTAATGATCAGAGTTTTGTTTGAGGAGTTTAATAGCCTAATGGCTGTGGGGAAGTAGCTATTCCTGAACCTGGATGTTGCAGATTTCAGGCTCCTGTACCTTCTACTTCAAGGCAGCGGGGAGATGAGTGAGTGACTAGGATTATGTGGATCCTTGATGATGCTGGCAACTTTTTTGAGGCAGCGACTGTGATGGATCCCCTCGATGGTCGGGAGGTCAGAGCCGATGATGGACTGGGCAGTGTTGACAACTTTATGCAGTCTTTTCCACGCCTGGGTGCTCAAGTTGCCGAACCAAGCCACGATGCAACCAGTCAGCATGCTCTCTACTGTGCACCTGTTGAAGTTCGAGAGAGTCCTCCTTGACATACTGACTCTCCGTAATCTTCTCAGGAAGTAGAGGAGCTGATGAGCTCTCTTTATAATTGCATCAGTGTTCTCGGACCAGGAGAGATCTTCAGAGATATGCACGCCCAAGAATTTGAAGCTCTTGACTCTCTCCATCATCGACCCGTTGATATAATGAGGTTTGTATAAGATTGCAACAGAATCTAAACCAGCTGATGGAATCTAACTCAGACAAGAACAAAGTGATACATTTTGGGACCTTAATCCAGGCTAGGACATACACAGTGAATGGCAGGGTCCTGGGGAGTGTTATCGAACAGGGAGACAATCTGGTACATGTACAGAGTTCTTTGAAATTGGTGGCACATGTAGGCAGATGGTGAAGAAGGTATGTGTTGGAAGGAACTGCAGGTGCTGGTTTAAACCAAAGATAGACACATAAAGCTGGTGTAAATCAGCGGAACGGGCAGCATCTCTGGAGAGAAGGAATGGGTGACGTTTCGGGTCGAGACATTCTTCAGACTGAAGAAGGGTCTCGACCTGAAACATCACCCATTCCTTCTCTCCAGAGATGCTGCCTGTCCCGCTGAGTTACTCCAGCTTTTAGCAAAGATCCTAGAGCAAGCAAGATAGCCCACTCGACGAAAAAGACGTAGTACGGTCATGGGCAGATTCATGGGTAATTTTCGGCCCTATTTCCGTAACAGGCTTCCGTCGCTGCACCAAAGATCCCATAGCGGAGCAAAGATACTAGTGCGGAGATGGAGACCGGTTACGGAAACATCCTCGTAAAAATAAAAGTTCTTTGGTAAAAATCTTCTCCTCATTTTCAGAATTATAATTTATTAACACAAACTGTTCCCCCGCAACGTTGATTACACTGCGAGTCGGTTCGGGTCGGGTCGGGATACTGAAATAGATGAAAAAAAGGCCCACGTTCCGCTCCGTTGCGTACTACACGTCAGCCCATTGCATTTAGCAGGAGTGGTCTATCTTGCTCCGCTATAGGATCTTTGGCTTTTAGTGTCTATCTTTGGTGAAGAAGGTAGATGGTTTGCCATCATTGCTGTTTGTCACCAAAGAATATAAAATTCATTATAAAATGTCAACAATATTTAGAACATCAGATTTATTTTCAGTTGGTCATAAGTAAAACCTCCAGTATTTTGTCCAAATCCAACAAAATCTGTTTCACATAAATGTGAATAAACCAATGCCACAAACTATGTGACTTCAGTAGATCTTCATGATAGGTCCCCCTGATAAATGTTGCTCTGTGGACTTATTGTTGAAGGTAACAACTAATGATTCACATCCCCACTGTCCCGATGCTTGTTTGAGTCAACTTGTGATATAAGCCTGCAGAAAGCCCGCTCTGTCACAAACAGTAGTCAACTGCTTTTGCAAGGAAATACCTCATTTTTCACACTTAATCGAAGCAAGGTACAAAACCACACTTGGGCTGCTTTTACTTATCACATCCATGTGAGCTCCCTCAAACTTTATGCTGACACCGACTGTCTGGAGTCAAAGGTTAAGTATGATATCATCTACTGGAGCCAGAATCAATGGCAGCAGATGGGCCACTAAGCCCCTGCCACACAAAGCTCTACAGTGTGTCCCAAAGATTTCTGCAGGCTAAAATATCAGGGGTTTATACTCTGTTTCTGCCAAAAAAATAAATGATATTTAACAACATGAGACATGATTTTAAATGCTTTCATAACTAAACTATTATCGGAAACATTCTGTAGCAAGGCTTTAAGTATTACTTACCAGGGGGAAAAATGGAGTCCCATGAATTCAATATCCAGATATTCAATCCTTGTGTGGATTGCCATTCTGATCTTAGCTGTTACGTTTACCCTGTAACTTTGTTTGCTGGTGTTGAAAAGCAGCAATTTCTGATTAAAACCCCCATCTAATACAGAATAGTGTCCAGTGACTGATTTTCTCACTGACTCCGGGAGACAATCTTTAATAACAATTTCCATGGGCCATTTATCAACTTTCATGAAAGAAGTTCCATTTAGTCAAGAGTCAAGAGCAAAGATCATAGAGCGGAGCTCCATGATCTTTGGTCAGGAGCGGTTTATTGTCATATGTCCTGAAACGGAACAATTACATTCTTACTTGCAGCAGCACAACTGTATGAAGTTTTACAGTGCACATAGTGCTCTGTAAAACCCATAATAAACAACAAAAATAAAGTTCAACTTGTCCATCTCCAGACCACGAGGAAGTTGAGTCTTCTCATTTTAACACTCCAACATACAGTAAATGTTCATCTTCAGTGGCAGTCCAAAGGGTGGAACTTCACAGCTTGTCAATATTCAATTTCCGTGAAGTCAATTGTGCTGAAGAAGGTTCTTTCATGTGGCATGAGAGTGACTGGATCTTTACCGCAGTGCACAGGAGCATCTACATCATCTGTTTAAAAAGGAAACTCAGACTAAACTTGCCCTAGAGGCAGAGATGATTTGGCCATTGGAATTGAATAGAAAACCAGTACAAATTTCTAACTGATGGACTCTATTGAAGTCGTAATGATTATCTATTAGTGTCGGACAGTAAAATGGGTATTTAACGCAGATGATTTACTACAGCTGCTATTGGTAATGACGTTATAGAAGTATTCAAAGACGACATGGTTGTGATATTTCTACACCTAGTGACCAGATGTTGCAGCTACAACTTGCTTTCACACGTCTTTTGTTCCCAGTATAGCAGAGTTGCTTAGCGTGAAACCCGTTGCTTTATATTTGTCCAATTTGGAAATGCCTTTGTGTTTTATTGCTGCCTTCCTTGCATCATGTTGATAATGGAATGTGTGCATTCATACTATCATGAGAATGGAGATATTAAACTTTGCTATTTAAAAAAACTAGACTCTAATATTACTAATTTTATTTGGGATTATAGATCACACAGAATTTAAAAAAAACACTTATGAAAAACCAAAAGATGTCGGGGGACTTTCACTTCCAAACTTTTTGTATTACTATTGGGCAGTGCATATTAAGAATATAATTTACTGGTTGGACAGTTCTACCCAACAGACAGAATGGATAAGAATGGAGAAAGAGGATTGTTCCCCTTGTAACATAGGAGCGATCCTCTTCTCCCCGATAAAACTGAACAACATAATATATAAGAATAACCCAATTATACATGATACAATAAGAATTTGGAAACAAATAAAATTATCTTTAAAATTGAGAAATCAATCATTGTTAATGCCAATAGTGAATAATCCTTCATTTAAACCATCTCTTATTGATAAAACATATAACCAATGGGAAAGAATGGGAATTAAAAGGATCGGCGATATGTATGAAATGGGAAACCTGTTACCATTCCAACAATTACAATTAAAATTTAAACTGAAAAATAACCAATATTTTAAATATCTTCAGATTTGCGACTTCATGAAGAAATACATACAAAGATATCAAAACATAATTTTTGATCCACTGGAAGAAGCAATGAATATTAAGGCTGACTCACAGAAATTAATATAATATTTATATAATAGTATTTTAAATACAGACCTACCATTGACAGAGGTACTTAGAGAAGAGTGGGAACGAGAATTAATGCTAAAAATTACGAAGGAAACATGGGAAAAGTATTTGATATATAAACACAAATGTTCGATTAATGTAAGACATAATTTAATTCAATTTAAAATTTTACATCGATTATATTATTCAAAAACTAGATTGAATAAATTCTATCCAAATATGTCCCCCATTTGTGATAAATGTTTATCCCAAAACACAACTATAACACACTCTTTTGTTTCCTGCATAAAACTTTATAAATTTTGGAGTGATATTTTTGAAATATTTACAAAATTATTTAAGATAAAAATGGAACCTAATACTGAAATGATTGTATTTGGAGTAATGGAAGATGGGAATAAATTGAACTCATCTCAAAATTTATTTTTTAATTATGGTTTAATAATGGCAAAAAAACGAATACTTAAATTTTGGAAAAATACACCAATACCAACGCTTAAAATGTGGATTTCAAGCATGTTGGACCGCACATCTTGAGGAAATGCGATTCCTAATAGATAAATCAGACCAATTCTTAACGAGTTGGTCTCCATTTGTCGTCTTTTTGGAAGCATATGGTGCAACACAATTGTAGAAGCTAACCGTTCCAGGACTGGGTGAGGGATGGTCAAGATTATAAATAACGATCTCCTTAATCTTTTACTTCCTACTCTTTTTCTTTCTATCTTCTTTTCTTCACTTTTCTTCTTTCACCCTTTTTTCTTTCTCACATGTTTTTCCATCTTTTATTATCTATTCTCTCTTTTTCTTTTTCATTATAATAAAAAAAATAAGAAGCTGTACATAAAATGTATTATGTAATTATATATTAGGCACTTTGGTGCCATATGATTGTACTTACTTCTAATAAAATTAAAATATATATTTTTTAAACTTTGCTATTTCTAAAAAGAGGGTAAATGCTTCATCTTCAGTATAAACATTCACCAGCTTCAAAACTCGTTAAAAAATGATGCACAACACAACAAAGTGTGTTGAGCAAAGCATTAGAAAGAATAGTCCAGTTTGTGTCTCATGTATCAATCTTGGCTCAGTCACCAACAAGAAAAACCTAGATTGTAGTCTCCACTCAATGTTGCTGACTGGTTAGCACGCAACAAAAGCTTTCACTGTTCCTTGGTACATGTGACAATACACTCAACTCAAACTCAAACTCAAACTCAAACTCAAACTAAAAAAATAATTCATTCACCAGACCAGCATCCAAATGCATTGTTGGTTAATTGGTCTCTGTAAATTGCCCCTAGCGTGTAAGGAGTGGATGAGAAAGTGGGATAACATAGTGTGAATGGTGATCGATGGTCACCGTGGACTCGATGGGCTGTTTCTCTGAACCAAACTAAAGTAAACTAAACAAGTGGTGGATTCATGAATGTTGCGATACTGATTGAAGCCAACCATTTAATCTGGGAGAGGACATGAGCAATGTAAGGGGTCAAAGGAATAGCAAAGGAATAGCAAGTGACCAGTATCATGGAATAGCTCCATGACACTCACAGCCCTCTTGCAAACTGGAACCCACAGTCAGGGGGATGCTTGCAAAGCAAAGCCTGAGCTCCCACTGCAGCTAAAGACACACCAGATGTGGCAGGATATATTATTAGGACAACAGCAGAAATCACAGAAGGGAAACAGTGAGAGAGGGTCTCACAAAACCTTTGAGTTCCTCTTATCCTCTCTCAGTTCCCCTTCTGTGATTTCTGCTACTTGACTTTACATTTTAGACTTCAGAGGTACTGCGCAGAAACAGGGCCTTTGGCCCACCGAGTCCGCACCAACTGGATGATGGAAAGGTTATCAAAGCAGAGGGCCCAATGAACTCAGAATTTGAAGATGATAGTGTTGAATTTCAAAAGATGGTTCAAAAATTTCATACAATAGATACTGGACACTATTTTGAAATGGATTAGCAAGGCTAGGGGAATAATAGGCAGGCGAGACTTGATATAAACCAGCTACGATAATTGCGTTTTGCATCACTAGCATCTTATGGAGGGTGATGTGAGCCAGGCCAATTATGTTTCCGTCTAAAGGTGTTAAAAGCACAGGTAAAGTTCTCAACAGTGAAAGGTCTGAAATTGGAGAAAATC
This sequence comes from Malacoraja senta, assembly GCA_038087875.1. NCBI lineage: Eukaryota > Metazoa > Chordata > Chondrichthyes > Rajiformes > Rajidae > Malacoraja > Malacoraja senta. The sequence goes on along the minus strand of CM075986.1, from coordinate 24,684,587 downwards.
TGGCATAATTTCAGTGGCAGAAATTAGCACACTGAAATAATGTTAAGAATGTTCTTTTAATGCCAAAACATACAGATTACAGAAAAGTTTGCATCTTCTGTTAATATTATCACGGAATGTCATGAAAGATTGACACCCGGCTATGTCTACATGGATTCGTAGAAAGGAAATGTTTTACAGTGCTGACATTCAGAAACTCAGAAATACAAATATTGAATGTTGAAAAATCTCAACCTAAAATTCCAATCTGAAAGAGCATGGTTTCTATTGCAGATTAAAGCTGATACAGACATCTCATTTTCACGAATAATCCGCTTTTCATTTCAGATTTTCCACTGAGGAATGCGTTTCACAGATCTCAGAAAGAAATTATTAGCTTTAAAATATGAAAGAATACTTCAACTTGAGACTAGTTAGTGTGTGAAAAACTCATTTAGAGAAAGACCCATCAAAAATCTTCAAATAAAGCCATTTAAAAGGCAAATATTTTACAAATTTTCATCAATCAAATTCCAATTTGTAAACTAAATATTTATTTAAAAGCTCATTAGCTCTCTCAGCTCATATGCAATAGCAGAATTACATTTCCAAATCTTATCTCTGATAAATTTAACATCAGCTAATAATTAAAAAGCTTACATTCCTATAACACATTACAACCTACAAACTACTTTTGAAATGTAGATGCTATTTCCTGGACTAAATGTTATCTTGCACTAAATGTTATTCACGTTATTTGCTTTATCGTGTATCTGTCCACTGTGGATGGCTCGATTGTAATCATGTATTGTCTTTCCGCTGACTGGTTAGCACATGACATAAATGTTTCACTGTACCCTGGTACACGTGACAAAAAACTAAACTTAAACCCTATTGTAGGCAATGTCGCAGCCAATATGCACGCAGTGAAGTTCTGTCCTTGTCGAAGATTACCCCAAAATGAACCAGTGTCCTCCATTCAAAACGCCAAGTGCTGGAGGAACACAGCACGTCATGCGTTCCTCCAGCACTCTGGGTATTGGTCAAGATTCCAGCATCTGCAGTTCCTTGTGTCTACAGTCATCTCCATTTCAGATCAACCAAGGGCTATTTTGGCAAAAAATTATTGAGTGCAATCATCACCTGAACTGTTAACATGGAGCATAGACCAACACAGGGACAGGCCCTTCAGCCCACAATGTCCATGCTGAACATGATGCCAAGTTAAATTAATCTCATCGGCCTGCATGTGATCCGTATCCCTCCATTCCCTGCAAATCGATGTGCGTTTACAATACCACCACTATCGTATCTGCCTCTGCCGCTGCCCCTGGCAGCATGTTCCAGGCACCCACCACTCTTTGTAAAGCGCTTGACCCGCGCATCTCCTTAAATGAATACATTTCTTAATATTCCTTAATAGCTGGCTCCCTGCCCTCATGCCTAATTCTACTGCACACTTCATTGTAATTGAGTCTATGTGTGTCCCCTTTTAATATATTGAGCTCTTCTTTTCACTGTCTCGTTATCTCATCTCTTTCCCTGTCCTGTACTGACATATTCCAAAATCAAAACTGAAGGTATTTATATTTGTGAACTTCCGCCTTAAACCTTCATGGTTACACAGCCACAGGGATGCGATTGGAGCATCTATGGCGAATGGAATCAATGGTGATGCTGGAGATGAACATGGGGCCGTGGAGATATACTTCACAAAAGCAGACTCTTTGGCCCAACCTGTCCATGCAGACCAAGATGCCCCATCCAACTTGGTCCCATTTTCCCATGTTCGACCCACATTCGTCTAAATATTTCCTATCAATATACCTGTCCAAGTGTCTTTTAAATGCTGTTATTGTACCTGCTTCAACTACCTCCTCTGGCAGCTTGTTCCTCAAACCCACTGCCCTCTGAGAGGAAAAGTTGCCTCTCGGGTTCCTATTAAAACTTGCCCCTCTCACCTTAAACCTATGTCCGTTGGTGGTCCGCTGGTCGATAATGTTTTATTATTAATGTTTAGTGTTTTAAGTGTCATTCCTAACTGTTACTTAATGTCATGTTATCACTTACGGGCGGAGCACCAAGGCAAATTCCTTGTATGTGAATACTTGGCCAATAAACTTATTCATTCATTCATTCATTCATTCATTCATTCTTCATGCCCCTACCCTGGATAAAAGACTCACCCAGGCTATTCACCTATCTATACCCTTCATGATCTGATACACCTCTATAAGATCATCCCTCATCCTCCTGCGATCCAGGGAATAAAGTCCTAGCCTGCCCAACCTCTCCCGATAGCTCAGGCCTTGAGTCCTGGCCACATCGTCATAAATCTTCTCTGCACTCTTTATATCGGGAAGATTGTAAGGGCCTGAGTGACTCCTCTGCCCATCAGTCATGGGATGTGTGAGGCACTCTGTCCAATGAGCCCCCTCCCATATGCACCATTCTGATGGAGATACGTCACTGTTTCTTCGTGGTTACTGTGTCAATCTCCTGGATCCCCCTGTTTGGAGATACAAGCATGGAAACAGGCCCTTTGGCCCACTGAGTCCACGCCGACCAGCAATCATCCATTTACACTGGTTCTATGTTGTCCCACTATCCCATCCACTCCCTACGCACTCGGGGCAATTTACAGTGGCCGATTAACCTACAAACCCGCAGGTCTTTGAGATGTGGGAGGAAACCGGAGCGCCCGAGGAAACTCACCTGGTCACATGGAGAACGTACAAACTCCACACAGACAGCACCTGAGGTCAGGATTGAACCCTGGGTCTCTGGCACTCTGAGGCAGCGGCTTGACCAGCTGCAACACTGTGCCACTCTGTCCAAGTGTGCTGCAAGATTCCCTGTATAAATTACACTACTTTATCCATTTATAAAATATTCTTCTTGTTTTATGATCTCAACTTTGAATAATAAAAGAAAGCCAGAGGCGCATGACCTTATATAATTGACCAGATTTTATTCTACCCTTAGATTTGGTATTCATGCTGAGTTTTCACAGGTATCGACAATTTTTAATCACTGCCATTTGCTCCTCTGGGTTTTTTGTTGCATCTGGTATCATTTTACTTTTACTTATTTTCTTTTCATCTAATCCGGCTGTTTCCTTTTAAATAGTTTACAGGATATTTACCACATTTTATATATCCATTGATTACTGATCGCCTGCTGATAAGTTGACCACTATCTTTTCTTTCCGCACCTATCTGGTAATGGGTATTTATTTGAGACACAAGAGACTGCAGATGCTAGAATCTTCAGCTGGAGGAACTCAAAGGGCCAGGGAGCATCTGTGGAGTGAATGGACAAATGATGATTCGAGTCGAGACCCTTCAGATTTAATGGACTGACAACATTTCGGGTCAGGACCTGTTCCTCTAGCATTCAGTATTTAATTTGTGTAGGAAGAAACTGCAGATGCTGGTTCACACTGAAGATGTAATGGCTGCCTCGCCAACAGTCTGTCTCATCCTTTTCCTTTTTTGTTGTTGTTTTCCGTATCGTATCTCCGTCCGCACTGCGGCCTAACATCGAGGAGCTGGCGCCCTCTGCTGGGGACCAACTTCGGGAAGCTCCATCCGCAGGAGCCTGCGGACTTAACATCGCGGAGCTGGCGGTCCCTTTGCCACAGATCGACCTCGGTAGCTCCAACCACGGGAGCTTGCAGACTTAACATCGCGGAGCTCACAGTCCCTGGTTAGAGACCGACTTCGGGAACTCCAAACACAGGAGCTTCGATCGCCACGATCACGTGAGCTTCGATCACCCCAACGTGGGAGCTTCGAATGCCGGCTGCGTGAGCTTCGATCACCCCGACTGCAGATGGTTCAACTCCCCCGACCGCGGGAGAATAAAGAGGAAGTTTAGACTTCATTACCTTCCATCACAGTGAGGAATGTGGGGAATCCGCTGTGGTGGATGTTTATGTTAACTTTTATGTAGTTGTGTGTCTTGTTTCTTTTTTTAGTATGGCTGTATGGTAATTGAGTTTCACTGTATCTTAATTGGTACACGCGACAATAAACTGACCTTGAAACATTGAGATTGATACAAAATGCTGGAGTAACTCAGCAGGGCAGGCAGCATCTTTGGAGCACAAAATGCCAGAGTAACTTAGTGGGAATGCTGCCTGTCCCGCTGAGTTACTCCAGCATTTTGTGTCTATCTATTGTATTTCATTTGTTAGGTTCAGCATTCAAATTTAAATGTTTAAATGTTTAGTTTAGTTTAGTTTAGTTTAGAGATAGTTTAGTTTAGTTTAGTTTAGTTTAGTTTAGAGATAGTTTAGTTTAGTTTAGTTTAGTTTAGTTTAGTTTAGAGATAGTTTAGTTTAGTTTAGTTTAGTTTAGAGATAGTTTAGTTTAGTTTAGTTTAGTTTAGTTTAGTTTAGTTTAGAGATAGTTTAGTTTAGTTTAGTTTAGTTTAGTTTAGTTTAGTTTAGTTTAGTTTAGTTTAGTTTAGTTTAGAGACACAGCGTGGAAACAGGCCCTTCGGCCCGCCGACCAACAATCACCCAGTACCCTTATTCTATCCTACGCACTAGAGATAATTTACAGAGGTCAATTAAATTGCAAACCTGCACTTCTTTGGAATGTAGGGGGGAACCGGAGCACCCGGAAAAAGCCCACGTGGTCACAGCGAGAACATGCAAACTCCACACAGACAGCACCAGTGGTCAGGTTCGAACCCGGGTCTCTGGAGCTGAGAGGCAGCAACTCTACCGCTACGCCACCTGATGCTGCTGATGAATACACAATTGAGTCTGTGGCACTTGTGTTTCATTAGCAACACCCATAGTCTTTAGCCCCATCACAAAAGGGTAACATACCCTCCTTCACACACCATTCTGATAGCGATACATCACTTTCTTCATCGTTATTGGATCAGTACCCTGCATCTCTCTGACTAAACATGCTGCAAGATTATCAGCATGTCACGGGGTGACGCCTGTTTGGTGGTGAGTAGTCGCCCAAAGAGTCGTACCTTTTTCTGGTCACCACTAGATTTTCAACAGGTTGATAATTTTCGGCAATCTGTTGCGACTATAACGGGTGCCGGCAAGTCGCCGAAAAAATCGCGTAAGTGGTACAGGCCCTTACCTTTCCTAGTTCTCATGTGAGGTGGTGGCCTAAATACATTTAGTCTTTAATTTTAGTGATACAGCATGGAAACAGTCCGTCAGCCCACCGAGTTGACGCAGACCATCGATCACCCATTCACACTAGTTCTATGTTATCCCACTCTCGCATCCATTCCTTACACACCGTGTCACAAAGGTCAATTAACCTACAAACCCACAGATACTTGGAATTCCTTAATACATTTCCAAAACCCCACAGGCATTTAAAGTGAATCTATTGGTTTTGGTTTTATGTTGTAAAGAGTAAAGGGCCTGTCCCACGGGCAGGCGACTCCATGCGGCAAGCGCGACCTAACCGGAAGCGGGAGCCGTGCGGGGGCCGTGCGAGGGCCGCGGGGGGGCCGAGTGATCACCGTACGGCCTGTCCCACGGGCATGCAATTCCATGCGGCAAGCGCAACCTAACCGGAAGCGGGTGGCCGCGCGGAGGTCGAGTGATCACCGTACGGCCTGTCCCACGGGCATGCGATTCCATGGGGCGAGCGCGACCTAACCGGAATGGGGGGGTGCGCAGACATCAAGTTCGAGCGAAGTCCGTTGGAAGCTCGAGCGGTTTTTATGTACGTGAACACGGGTAGGTGATGTTTCGGGTCGAGACCCTTCCTCAGACCATAGAAGACTGCTGAAGACTTCAGTCCGAAGAAGGTGTCTCGACCCGAAACACCACCTGTCCACAGAAGCTGCCTGATCTACTGAGTTACTCCAGCATTTTTGGTGTGTCCATCTTTGGTGTAAATGGGCATCTGCAGTTCCTTCCTTCACAACAATTCCAGAGTTGACGGAGACGGTGCACGCGGCGTCGAGGCGGTGCGCGCGGCAGCGGGGCGGCAGGCCGTTGCCGCGCGTAATTTTTGAACAGTGTCATTTTTTCGGAGCCCCGCACGGTGTCGGGACCAACTCCATACGGCTCCGGCGATCTACGTGGGACCAGCCCCGCGACCTCCGTGCAGCCCCCGCACGGCCCCCGCTTCCGGTTAGGTCGCGTTTGCCGCATGGAGTCGCCTGCCTGTGGGACAGGCCCTTAAATGGTTTTCTAAGTGTTATTCGAAACATTTTGACTATAAACAGGATATTGCTTCTGGAGTGAAGATCTGATTGAACAAATCAATAGCAACATTGTCACAGACCCCTCAGAGTAGAGTGAATGTACATATTAAGCAGTGCATATTAAGAAGCAGTGCATATTAAGAATATAATTTATTGGTTGGACAGTCCTACCCAACAGACAGAATGGATAAGAATGGAGAAAGAGGATTGTTCTCCTTGTAATATAGGAGCGATCCTCTTCTCCCTGATAAAACTGAACAACACAATATATAAGAATAATCCAATTATCCATAATACAATAATAATTTGGAAACAAATAAAATTAACTTTAAAATTAAGAAACCTATCATTGTTAACACCAATGGTGAATAATCCTTCATTTAAACCATCTCTTACAGATAAAACATATAACCAATGGGAAAGAATGGGAATTAAAAGGATCGGCGATATGTATGAAATGGGAAATCTGTTATCATTCCAACAATTACAATTAAAATTTAAGCTGAAAAATAACCGATATTTTAAATACCTTCAGATCTGTGACTTCATGAAGAAATACATACAAAGACATCAAACTATAACTTTAGATCCACTGGAAAAAGCAATGAATATTAAGGTTGACACAGAAATTAATATCATATTTATATAATAATATTTTAAACATAGAACTACCATCGACAGAGGCACTTAGAGAAGATTGGGAATGAGAATTAATGATAAAAATCACGAAAGAAACATGGGAAAAGTATTTGATATATATACACAAATGTTCGATTAATGTAAGACATAACTTAATTCAATTTAAAATTCTACATAGATTTTACTTCGGAGTCACGTGTGACTATGCGAAGAAGACCCGTCAGGGCGCTTGCGCATCATTACGTCGGTCGCATTGGCGCACGGACCAGCGGGAGGACGGAGCTCCTCCTGTGGTAAGTACTTTTAGAGTATTTTAAAGAGTTTTAAAGCTCCAGCTAAGTGGGAAACTTAGCTGGAGTAAAAAGTTCCTTTACTGTGGTGCTGTGCTCTGTGTTTTTCTTACAGGCAGCACCATGGTGAAGACGCGCAGGGGGAGGACAGAGCTCCTCCTGTGGTAAGTACTTTTACAGTACTTTTATAGTTTAAAGCTCCAGCTAAGTGGGAAACTTAGCTGGAGTGAAAAGTTCCTGTATTGTGGTGCTCTGTGTTTTTCTTACAGGCAGCACCATGGTGAAGATGAGCAGGGGGAGGGCAGCCGCAGGTAAAGCATATGAGAGCCGCGGGAATGCGGTCTGTCAGCGGCTGCCTCGTACCCCTGCACAGTCGCCGACCGGGAGCGGGTCGACTTCAGACTGAGTGCTAAAAAGCACCAAAGCCAACGCCAGTCGTGTGTAAGGCACGGGGAAGTCTGGGAGGCCCTTGGACTCAACTGAGTCGGGCCACAACGAGCCTGTACGGGGCTGGAGATGTTTTTAAACGGTTCTCCCAAATGGAGCACCTCATCCAGTGGTTGCTCCAGAAACGCACACTCCGGGGAGGAGTCGTGTGGGTGGTAGGCTGCAGAAAGGCCACGCCGGCAGCACCTGGTAGAGGGCTGCTTAAAGCACCCTCATGCATGAGGTGAGTGCAGAGGGTCAGCTAAGTTCTGACCCCGACTCTGACGGAGACGTGGAAATTAGTGAAGAACGGCCGTTGTCAGAGGTCCATTCTCTGGCAGCACGATTCGCTGTCCCGTCAGAGTATGGAGTGCCACTGGGAGAAGAGCTGGCCTCCACGATAGGGTCAGCTCAGTTCTGACCCGAATCTGACGGAGACTTTGTTGAATAGCGAAGAACGGCCGTTGTCAGAGGTCCATTCTCTGGCAGCACGATTCGCTGTCCCGTCAGAGTATGGAATGCCACTGGGAAAGCGAAGACGGCCGTTGTCAGAGTTCCCATCTCTGGCAGTACGATTCGCTGTCCAGTCAGAGTTTGGAATCACCAAGAGATGGGGTAACTGTGAGTTGCTGAAGGTGCCAGCAGTGAACCGGGTGATATGGAGCCAGATGGGCGTGGGCGTGCAGTGCCCAGGAGATGAAGCTGCAGAGAATCATGAAATTACTTGGCTCAGGAATCACGGCGTTCATGAGAACGGTGGATGGAGGGCATGTGTCAGAGACGCAGCAAGAGGTACTAGGGTTGCTTTGTAGCACCCATTTTTTAGATAAATTGTCTCAGGGAAAGTGCCATTCGGCCCACCATGGCAGTCGGCAAGTTTCCATAAAAGAAAGTACCCCAACAAACGAAGCGGGAGCATGGTCAAACATTGGCTTTCCCGCCAAGGAGCCGGGGACAACGTCATCCACCAGGTACCAAGGAGGTAGGTGGGCCTGGTTCTCAGGTGCACATATCAAATGTGACACAACTTAAATCTGGGGTACATTACATCTGTTTCTGGGATGAATGGAAGCAAATTACCTTAGCTCTGTTTATACAGAGTGTTATTCAAAGGTTTCGAATGGATTTCAATCCAAATTGTGATTTGCACATTCAACATGTTCTTGGGAGAACTATTTATGTGATAAAGGTGTGATGGTAAAGTTGGTTCACCAACCCCATCAATTTGTGTCTAATATTTTCCCAGGCCAAAAAAGGATGGGGGATATAGTATAGACATTGTAAGATGGAATTGTCACTGCCAAGCAACTGGGTCAAGAGGATGCTATATGGCGACTATAGACTTTAAAGAAGCGCATTACTCAATGTCTGTTTATTTGCAGGATAAGGATATTTGAAATTCACCTGGATGGATCAACTATGGCAACAAAATTGTTAAAACCTATAATAGGCATGCTGAGAGGCCAGGGTCAGGTGCTCATGGTTTATCTCGATGATATCTTGATTACAGGGGTATCCAAGAGAACAGCTGAAGTAACAGGTGATAGTTGTTAAATCCAATTTTCAAAGATTGGGCATTATACATCCAGAGGAATCCAAATTAACACCTGACTAGTTGGGTCACAATTGATTCAATTAAGTGACTCTGCCCAGGGAAAAAAGGGTAGAGCTAATTGACAGGCATATTAAGCTAATTGAGGCATTAAGGATGCATTCGGGTCATTATAATAGACCTATGCAGTTATCAGTAAAGGCTATTTCTGATTTACAATGGTGGATTCACCATGTGTCCAGAAGTTATAGCGAGGTAATGCTTGACCAGCCTTCCATGATTTTGCAGATGAATGTCAGTGCACTCGGGTGGGGTGTCACGGATACGAGTTTCAGCTGTGGAGGCAGATGGACTGAGCAAGAGGCATCGCTTCTGCAGACATGGGCAATTAACTATTAAGAGGTTTTTATGGACAAGGCTTATTGCTCTAACAAATGTAATCTGCATGTTCAGTTTCAGATTGACAATACTACGGCAGTGGCATATATATTAATCACATCGGTGGAATCAAGTCGGTATTTTGTGACAGATTGGCTAATCAAATTTGGGCCTGGTGCATTGAAAAAGATATTTCAGCTATTTATCTACCAGGTAGATTCTACATAGTAGCAGACGCCAAGTCATGAAAGTTCCATGACAACATAGATTGGATGTTGAACCAGGTGTTCAATAATACAGTACTTATATATGAATGCCAGATATCAATTTGTTTTGCATCAAGGTTCAACCATCAGCAGCCTAAATAGGTTTCATGGGAACCAGACCAGGTGGCAGTTGCAATTGATACTTTGACGTTACATTGGGGTGGTATGTTTTATATATTTTCCTACCATTTTTCCTAAGAGGTCGGAGTCTGCAAGAAATCAAGCAGGATGCCGCTTTGGGGGTGCTTGTAATACCTAATTGGCCGAATCAAGCATGGTTCCCTTTGATGTTACAGTTAGGGATCCAACCTCTTTTTTGGTGGTTCCCAAGCGTAGGAATTGACTGGAGCATCCGCTAACATGGGAAAGTCATCTGTTATGTGATAGTATTGACTTGTTAATTTGCAGGTTTTAAGAAGGCCATACCTGGAGCAAGGACTGTCAGGGTGAACGGTGGACATGCTCACTGTAGCCTGGAGAAAGAGTACTCAAAAGGGGTATATTACTTATGTAAAAAAATGGGAGCAATATTGTGTACAAAATAATATTGACTATAGTACTGCAGGTATTGTGGATATTTTAGAGTTCCTGTCGACACTCTACGATGATGAGGGGCTCAGTTATAGCACCATTAATACAGCTTTAAGTGCTTTGTCCTCGTATGGTTTTGATGGGGTCAGGAAAGATCCTATTGGATTTCATCATATCATAGCTGGATTGATGAAAGGAATTTCAACTCTAAACCTCCTAAACCCAGGTATATGACGATCTGGGATGTAAGTGTGGTCCTCAAAATGCTTTGACAGTAGGTTCCTGTCATGTCTCTGAATTTGCCAAACTAATCATGTAAGTGGTTATGCTCATGGCATTGGTTCAGCATAGCAAGTGCAGAGTTTGCAAAAGCTTCTGCTAGACAGGATGGAAGTTGCTGAAGAGAATGTCATGTTATATGTTTGCGTCCTGCTCAAACAGAGCAGGCCAGGTGTCACAGATTTGTTAAAATTGAGTTTCAGCATAATCTACTGATCCATGTTTATGTGTAATGGCACATTTATTTTCATTATATTGAAGCTATAAAGACCTTAAGAAATGCGGAAACAGCATTGTTTATTAGTTACATGTAGCCACATAGGAGAATGTCAGTGCAGACTATCTCAAGGTGGTTTAAAGCAAATGTTGATTCAGGCAGGTATTAACACTGAAGTGTATATATCCTTTTCCACTAGTGCAGCAGCAACGTCGTCGGCTAGGGGGATGGATGTTCACATCGGCCATATTCTTACAGGTGCCGGGTGGACAAATGATTTTTTTTTTTTAATTTACTATCGACTGATTGCCGATCGGCGAGAGGCTGTTTGCAAATTCAGGATTAAGTCCTGTTTAGTTTCCCCTGGTTGTTTTGATTATTCAAATCAATTGTTACTGCATGATATTCACATTTCATGTTTAACGCACTAGTGATTGTTTTTCATCGAAAGTCAATCCATGCAGTGAGAAGCCGGGATTGGGATCTGCGGCATAAAATCACAGAGCTTTGAACCCTTCACGTAGTCACTCACGTGACTCCGAAGTAAAATAGTAAGATTAAACGAGAACTTACCAAGTTTGAAGTTTGATCTTTATTTTATGAGGAGTTACATTGGTGATTATGTGCCCGCCACGCCCAACCCTCTCTCATAAAAAAAACAGGGCTCGAAATTAGCGGTTGCCCGGGTGCCATTGACCACAGAAAGTGCCCCCGGGCAACCTAAACGCCGACTCATTTTGCCCGCCTTGGCAATCAAATACTGGTTTATACCGGTAGACGCAAAAAACTGGAGTAACTCCGCGGGTCAGGCAGCATCTCCGGCGAATAGGAACTGACGTTTCGTGTCGGCGGCGGCTGTGTTCCTCTAGTATCTTTGATTGCGGGTCAAAGATACTAGGTGCGTGGTGAGGAAGGGTCGGGGCGAATGACGGGCCCCGAACAGCGGCAATAGCGGCAGCGAACAGCGGCTCCACCGCCTCCTCCTCCCGCTCCCCGCCCGGCAGAAGGAGGCCTCCCTCTCCCTCCCTCTCCCTCCCTCCCCCACCCCCTCCTCCCGGCCTCGGCGTGCGAGAGGGGTTGTTTTGAAAGCGCCTTTTGCGGATTTGCCATCAGCGGCTCCTATCGCCCTGATAATGGTCGCTGCTTGCAACTCCACTAACGGCACTTTCAAACCAACCCCTCTCGCACACCGAGGCCGGGAGGAGGGAGGAGGGAGGAGGGAGGAGGGAGGAGGGAGGAGGGAGGAGGGAGGAGGGAGGAGGGAGGAGGGAGGAGGGAGGAGGGAGGGAGGCGGAGGCCTCCTTCCGCCATCTGAAGCAGCTGCACCAAAGATCCTACAGCTATAGGACCTTTGAGCTGCACCGCTCGGCCCCGCACCTTCCTGTCAGCTGGCGGAGGAGGGGAGGTGGTGGCGAGGAGGCGGCGGCACTTTGGTGTTGGACAGGGACGGCCAAGGCAGCGGGGCGATGTTGTCCGAGGAGCGCTGACCTTCCTTCCTCCCCACCTCCTCTGCCCCTTCTCCCCCCCTCTTTTTCTCTCTCTCTCTCTCTCTCTCTCTTGTACGCCTCCCCCCCCCTCCACCCCTCTTATCCTGGGACCCCTCCTCTCCATCCCACACTGATCCCCATTCCCTCCTCTATTCAGTCCTCACTGACATCCCCTGTGCTCCCCTCCCCATCTACCTCCCCCCCCCCAATCTATTCATTACCCTACTCACCTCGCATTGATTCTCCTGCCACCCCCCCCATCCATCCTACACTGGTCCCCCAATTCGTCCTGTACTGACCCCCCTTCCCATCCATCCTGCACTTCTCCCCCCATTCATGCTGCACTGATCCTCCCATTCATCCCGTACTGACCCACCCTCCATTTACCCGGCACCAATCCCCCCATCCATCCTGTAGTGATCTCCCCATTCATCTTTTACTGATTCCCCATTCATCCTGTACTGATCCCCTCATTCATCCTGTAGTGCTCCCCCATTCATTCTGCATAGACCCTCCGATCCACACTGTCCTGACTCCCCCCCCCAATTCATCCTGTGCTGATACCCCCCCATCCATCCTGTACTGATCCTCCCATTTAAGAAGAATGGGGGGATCAGTCTGAAGAAGGGTCTCGACCGAAACGTTGCCTATTTCCTTAGCTCCATAGATGCTGCCTCACCCGCTGAATTTCTCCAGCATTTTTGTCTACTCCCATTCATCCTGTACTGAACCCTCATTCATCCTATACTGATCCCACCCCCCATCCATCCCATACTGATCCCCCATTCAACACCACTGACATCCCCCGTGCTCTCCTCTCACAATT
>CM075986.1:24651768-24671319 GCA_038087875.1 Malacoraja senta | reverse complement strand
TCAGCATTGTTTTATTTAGTACTTGATTTATTTATTACTTAGTTACTACAATTATTCAACATTACATTATTACTTTCTTGTGTAAGAAGGAACTGCAGATGCTGGTTTAAACTGAAGATAGACACAAAAAGCTGGAGTAACTCAGCGGGACAGGCAGCATCTCTGGAGAGAAGGAATGGTTGACGTTTCGGGTCTTGACCCGGGGCTGAAGAAGGGTCTCGACCGGAAACGTCACCCATCCTTTACTCCACCGATGCCGCCTGTCCCGCTGAGTTACTCCAGCTTTGAGTGTTTATCTTTGGCATACTTTCTCGCTGACATGAAAGGATGATATTCACTAACCTGGTTGTTCACTTCTATATTCAGCAAAATTGTCTGATAACTATAATCTAAAAGTTATTGTTTTCTAATAAAATAATAATTGTTTAGCCCTTTTATTAGCATTCCATGAATCCTCTCTAGACTTGGTTTAACTTTGGCCACTTAGAAACATAGAAAATAGGTGCAGGAGTAGGCCATTCGGCCCTTCGATCCTGCACCACCATTCAATATGATCATGGCTGATCATCCAACTCAGAGAATTCCAGAGATTCACCACTCTGTCTCATCTCGGTCCAAAAAGATTTCCCCCTTATCCTTAAACTGTGACCCCTTGTTCTGGACTTCCCCAACATCAGGAACAATCTTCCTGCATCTAGCCTGTCCAACCCCTTAAGAATTTTGTAAGTTTCTATAAGATCCCCCCTCAATCTTCTAAATTCTAGCGAGTACAAGCCGGGTCTATCCAGTCTTTCTTCATATGAAAGTCCTGACATCCCAGGAATCAGTCTGGTGAACCTTCTCTGTACTCCCTCTATGGCAAGAATGTCTTTCCTCAGATTAGGAACCAAAACTGTACGCAATACTCTAGGTGTGGTCTCACCAAGACCCTGTACAACTGCAGTAGAACCTCTCTGCTCTTATACTCAAATCCTTTTGCTATGAATGCTAACATACCATTCGCTTTCTTCACTGCCTGCTGCACCTGCATGCCTACTTTCAATGACTGGTGTACCATGACACCCAGGTCTCGTTGCATCTCCCCTTTTCCTAATCGGCCACCATTCAGATAATAGTCTACCTTCCTGTTTTTGCCACCAAAGTGGATAACCTCACATTTATCCACATTATACTGCATCTGCCATGCATTTGCCCACTCACCCAACCTATCCAAGTCACCTTGCAGTCTCCTAGCATCCTCCTCACAGCTAACACTGCCCCACCAGCTTCGTGTCATCCGCAAACTTGGAGATGTTGCATTGAATTCCCTCATCCAGGTCATTAATATATATTGTAAATAGCTGGGGTCCCAGCACTGAGCCTTGCGGTACCCACTAGTCACTGCCTGCCATTCTGAAAAGGACCCGTTTACTCCTACTCTTTGCTTCCTGTCTGCCAGCCAGTTCTCTATCCACATCAATAGTGAACGCCAAATACCGTGTGCTTTAAGTTTGCATACTAATCTCTTATGTGGGACCTTGTCGAAAGCCTTCTGAAAGTCCAGATATAACACATCCACTGGTTCTCCCTTATCCACTCTACTAGTTACATCCTCGAAAAATTCTATAAGATTCGTCCGACATGATTTACCTTTCATAAATCCATGCTGACTTTGTCCAATGAATTCACCACTTTCCAAATGTGCTGCTATCCCATCTTTAATAACTGACTAGCATTTCCCCACTACCGATGTTAGACTAACTGGTCTGTAATTCCCGGTTTTATCTCTCCCTCCCTTTTTAAAAAGTGGGGTTACATTAGCTACCCTCCAATCCTGAGGAACTACTCCAGAATATAAAGAGTTTTGAAAAATTATCACTAATGCATCCACTATTTCTGGGGCTACTTCCTTAAGTACTCTGGGATGCAACTTATCTGTCCCTGCGGATTTATCGGCCTTTAATCCATTCAATTTACCTAACACCACTTCCCGGCTAACCTGGATTTCACTCAGTTCCTCCATCTCATTTGACCCCCGACCCCTGCTATTTCCGGCAGATTATTTATGTCTTCCTTAGTGAAGACAGAACCAAAGTAGTTATTGAATTGGTCTGCCATGTCCTTGTTCCCCATGTTCAATTTGCCTGTTTCTGACTGCAAGGGACCTACATTTGTTTTAATTAATCTTTTTCTCTTCACATATCTATTCACATATCTTTTGCAGTCAGTTTTTATGTTCCCTGCAGTTTTCTTTCATAATCTATTTTCCCGTTCCTAATTAAGCCCTTTGTCCTCCTCTGCTGGACTCTGAATTTCTCCCTGTCCCCTGGTAGGCTGCTTTTTCTGGCTAATTTGTATGCTTCATCTTTTGTTTTGATACTATCCTGATTTCCCTTGTTATCCACGGATGCACTACCTTCCCTGATTTATTCTTTTGCCAAACTGGGATGAACAATTGTAGTTCATCCATGCAGTCTTTAAATGCCATCCTGTCAACCCTTTAAGAATCAATTGCCAGTCTATCTTGGCCAATTCACGTTTCATACCCTCATAGTTCCCTTTCTTTAAGTTCAGGACACTTGTTTCTGAATTAATAATGTTACTCTCCATCCTAATGAAGAACTCAACCATATTATGGTCACTCTTGCCCAAGGGGCCACGCACAACAAGACTGCTAACTAACCCTTCCTCATTACTCAATACCCAGTCTAGAATAGCCTGCTCTCTCGTTGGTTCCTCTACATGTTGGTTTAGAAAACTATCCCGCATACATTCCAAGAAATCTCTTCCTCAGCACCCCTGCCAATTTGATTCACCCAATCTATATGTAGATTGAAGTCACCTATTATAACTGTTTTACCTTTGTTGCACGCATTTCTAATTTCCTGTTTGATGCCATCCCCAACTCCACTACTACGGTTAGGTGGCCTGTACACAACTCCCACTAGCGTTTTCTGCCCCTTAGTGTTTCGTAGCTCTACCCATATCGATTCCACATCCTCCAAGCTAATGTCCTTCCTTTCTATTGCGTTAATCTCCTCTCTAACCAGCAACACTACCCCACCTCCTTTTCCTTTCTGTCTATCCCTCCTGAATATTGAATATCCCTGGATGATCAGCTCCCAGCCTTGGTCACCCTGGAGCCATGTCTCCGTGATCCCAACTATATCATAGTCATTAATAGCTATCTGCACATTCAACTCATCCACCTTATTATGAATGCTCCTTGCATTGAGACACAAAGCCTTCAGGCTTGTTTTTACAACTCTTACCCCTTATACAATTATGTTGAAAAGTGGCCCTTTTTTATTTTTGCCCTGGATCTGTCTGCGTGCCACTTTTACTTTTCACCTTGCTACCTATTGGTTCTACCCTCATTTTACACCCCTGTCTGTCTGCTCACACATTAAAAAAACTTTCCCTTTAATTCCATCCTCGACTATCCCATTTGACACCCCCCCCACCCCTTATTTAGTTTAAAACCACCCGTGTTGCAGTGGCAAACCTGCCTGCCAGAATGCTGGTCCCCCACCTGTTAAGATGCAATCCGTCCCTTTTGTAGTTCCCCCTTACTCCAAAACAGATCCCAGTGATCCAAGATTCTAAATCCCTGCCCCGTGCACCAGTTCCTCAGCCACACATTCAGGCCCCGTATCTCCCTGTTCCTGCTCTCGCCAGCACGAGGAACTGGAAGCAAACCAGAGATAACAACCCTGGAGGTCCTGCTTTTCAGCATTTTTCCGAGCTCTCTAAATTCACGTTGCAGAATATTCATCCCCTTCTTTCCGACATCATTTGTGCCGACATGCACTACCACTTCCGGCTGTTCACCTTCGCCCTTGAGGATTTTTCTGCACTCTGTTTAGTTTATACTCTGCTCTTCATTGCAATAACGCTGTTTACTCACCTTATCCTTTCATTGCAGGTGATGCAAAAGGACAGTGAGAAGAACATGTCCATCAAAAAGCTTTGGAAGTAATTACAAGCAGTGAAGTTGGTTGACAAGTGACTTTACCGTTTGAAAATGTCAAGTCATTTAAAGCTTTGTCTTTAATAAATGTCATTAAAAAAAGCGTGTTCGTTAATTGTTAATTTAGCTGCTAAAATTGATTTTCTTTCCTGAACTCTACCGGACATTCATCTAGTAAAGATGTTTCACACGTTTAAAACAAAATCTCATGATTTACTTTGGTCAACAGAAGTAAGGACTGTGTATTCTCCAAAAAGACAGTGAAATTGGTCACTCCAGGCTGGAACATGAAACCTTTGTACCAATCCTGCTCACATCAAAAAAAGTCTAACATTGGGTAGGGGGTGGAAGGAGAATTTTTCTTGTATGCTTTTTAGATTGATTGGCCCAAGAATCAATCTGGGGTAGTTACTGGATATACAAGAGATAGACACAATGCTGGAGTAACTCAGGAAGCCAGGCATCTCTGTGGAAAGGAATAGGTGATGTTTCAAGTTGAGACCCTTCTTCAGAATGAGAGTCGGGGAAGGGAAACCAGAGGTATGAAAAGGTATAGAACAGAGCCAGCACCAATGGCCAAATAGCCAACAATGGTCCATTGGTGGTGATAACAAGCAGATACAAACAGTAAAACTAGCAGGATGACAAGGGGGGAGAAGGATAGAGAGAGAGGGGATGCAAGGGTTACTGGAAATTAGAAATCATACCGCTGGGTTGTAAACTGGATATACAACATGGGTCCACCAAGATCACATAGATGATCAAGCACCCTTTATTCTATTCTTTCCCATCACCCCACCCTATACCATTTATCTTTAGAGGTTATTTCCAGTGGCCAATTAAACTACTAGGTTAATAAAGATGTAACCTTTACATCATTGGGATGAGAGAGGAAACCCCCGAGGTCACCAAGAACATACAGGTGACACATGAGGTTAGCACAGAAGCTGGGTCACTGCTGTTGTGAGGGGCAGCTCTACCAGCTGCCCAGTTTCAGAAATGTATGTGTTTCACCCAATTCTGCTCCTCCACATCCTGAGGGGAAAAACACACAAGACATGACATAAACTGAAGCTGATCTTTACTGTCTTTATTTTCCACGCAAAACCTCTACAGCAAAATGTGTATATGCGTAATCTGTTTTGGCTCTGGTACAAATGTGGTCCCAAATGCAACAAACATCAAATTACAATGAGAATAACATTAATCATTTTTGTGCCTAGTGAGCAGTGTCTGCTTCAAAAAAAAAGCTCAACACATTTGCTATTGAAGCAGAGTTCCTACAAGCCAGTAAAACATTGCAATGTTTTTTTATATACTTAGTGTCCACTAAAGGATTCAAAGCTCCGAGCATTGAATGATGGAGTGCAGTCCATCAACTAGTGCTTGCTTAAACCTGCTGCATTGTAAAATCAGAATGTGGCTACCTCAGTCACATTTGCTCTAAGGAACAATGAGCTCTTTGGGAATGGACGGCAAATAAACCTCCATTAGTTACAAAGCTATGCGATTTTTAAACTGCATCAATATTTCACTTTGAGTCCAGTATCTCATTAATACGGGCATTCTCAGTTTAAATATTGTGTACCTTGGTCTTACACACCACTGCATTGAATATAAAAGCCATAAAAAACATTTTAAAAATCTGTAAATATAAACGTGTAAAGCATCACTTAACGATTGTTGCACTAATGGCTGCATGTCACATAACAGGAAGAATGTCTCTCGTTACAGTCACATTTTTTACACTTTGCATGTTCTGAGGATATAACAGATCAGTCCATTTTTTTGTGCTGGAATTCAATTAATTGCACTTGAATTCTGAGCCTGTTTGTAATGGAGCCTTTCAGTGTCTCCTGTTATAACCTGTTGATCAACCTCACCCTGATGAGCCCTTTCTAAATGATCTTAGTATTCAGTCACACGAACTGAAACAACTACCCTGTTTAAGTGGTGGATTCTAATGACCGGATCATGCTGCCATGTCTAGTGTAATAAAATGAAATAGATGGATTATTTCAATTTTAATTTGGTTAAATATTGAATCCGTCATCCAGCATAGAAACAGGCCCTTTGGCCTACCAAGTCCACATCGATCAACAAGCACCAGTTACATTGATCATGCATTTGATTATCCCCACATTTCCATCCACCTTCCCCAGATTTATGCCACTTGCCAACGCACTAGGGGCTAATGAACCTCCCAAGCTACATCTATGGGACATGGAATGAAAGCAAAGCACCCACCCATTACAGGGAAAACACACAAAATCCAGTTAGATAGCACTGAAGGTCAAGATTGAATCTGGGTTACTGCAGCTATGACACCAGTACAACCTATATTAAGAGTACGATGGAAGCTTCAATTAATATCCCCGATGGGAGTTAAAAAACTTTGGTAATATCGTCTGAGTAGCACTCCATGAACCAGGCGGGACTTTGGGTGTAGGGGAAGAAACAGCGGCATCCACGTCCTGTGCTACATTTATGTAAGTTATTTGGGGAGAATGAGGTGAATTGTATGAACCTTTCCTTAAGTAATGATAGAGGGAAGATTATTATGAAAAACGTAATAACTTTGCTGATTTGGATGAAATACATGTTTCCTAAAATGCCTGCAATGATCCATAATAGATCATAGACCTTGCAAATAAAATACTTTTGTATTTTAGAGTTTCAACATAAATCACGAAAAGGTTGAAACAAAGTAATCTAAAATGCATTATCTGGCAATAGCCTGCAGAGCTGAGAGTTTGAGAAAAATTGAAGAGTAATTAGTAATTTGCAGAGCTATGGGGAAATGGGACTGAACGGAATGCCTGACAAGGAGTTGGCATGGATTTAGTGGGCTAACAACCAGATGTGCCTTGAAGGTTTATGATCAAGGAAACTAGCTGATGGGTTTATCAAGGCTGACGTGGGTTACAGGCTATGTACAAAGTGCGGATTGTGTACAATGTTTAATTATGCCTGCAGTTGTACAGGGCCTTGGTGAGACCACACCTGGAGTATTGTGTACAGTTTTGGTCTCCTAATTTGAGGAAAGACATTCTTGCCATAGAGGGAGTACAGAGAAGGTTCACCAGACTGATTCCTGGGATGGCAGGACTTTCATATGAAGAAAGACTGGATAGACTCGGCTTGTACTCGCTAGAATTTAGAAGATTGAGGGGGGGTCTTATAGAAACTTACAAAATTCTTAAGGGGTTGGACAGGCTAGATGCAGGAAGATTGTTCCCGATGTTGGGGAAGTCCAGAACACGGGGTTACAGTTTAAGGATAAGGGGGAAGTCTTTTAGGACCGAGATGAGAAAAACATTTTTCACACAGAGTGGTGAATCTGTGGAATTCTCTGCCACACAAGGTAGTTGAGGTCAGTTCATTGGCTATATTTAAGAGGGAGTTAGATGTGGCCCTTGTGGCTAAAGGGATAAGGGGGTATGGAGAGAAGGCAAGTACAGGATACTGAGTTGGATGATCAGCCATGATCATATTGAATGGCGGTGCAGGCTCGAAGGGCCGAATGGCCTACTCCTGCACCTATTTTCTATGTTTCTATACACTTAATTAGGAGACACCCTCCTGTTGCAACCGTCTAAATTAACACAATCTCACACAAGCAAATTTCCCTGCATTTCAATACCCCAGCTAAACTATTCCACACTCGCGCGCACACACAGCAATCATTACTGTAAACTTTTACAGCTAAAGCTTTGCAAAAATCTGGAATTCAGATGAAACATTTAAATTTGCATCTTGCAATTTTACTTGAAAAATTATTTTTACCTGAAATATTCAGCTCTTGTTACCCTTAACCTTTATCTTCCTGAACACAAACTTTGTATATATATATTTTTTAACAAAACAAATAAGTTGTGCAATACTATTGGAAAGTAACTTTCTAAATTAAACTTCCAAATTAAACAGCTCCAAACACAATATGAGACTGCAATCCCATACTTGTGGAAATTTCATCAGTATTCCTATTCAGATTAAAGATAGACACAAAGTGCTGTAGTAACTCAGGGGCTCAGGCAGCATCTCCAGAGAAAATAGATAGGTAACATTTCGGGTCCGGACCCTTCTTCAGATCCCTTTTCTCCAGAGATGATGCCTGGCCTGCTGAGTTACTCCAGCACTTTGTGTCTATCGTTGGTAGAAACTGGCATCTGCAGTTCTTTGTTTCTACATTTCCTATTCAGATTGTTTGGATCTACCTCTGTGCAGAGTTGCACAAGTTGTGCCATGAACAGAAACCCAAGTGTTGTAGAAGCTCCATTATCTGAGCATCAGTGCTTTGGTTAGTGCATTCTAACTGCATTATTTTCCATATGGCCCTGATCTGACAAACATCATTTTGATTATTCTTTGCATAAAGCACGATGTGTATTTGAAATTGAGTTGACGAATCCTAAAATCAAGTTAAATGCTTATTACAATTCTGTTGCTATAGTGCTTGCAATCCTGCTGACTGGCAACATGTTTTCAGTCTTGCGTTTAAAAAACATTCTGGTGATTAGCAGTTTCAAAGAACCAATTTGCAACGTTTTACTTCTTAAAAAAGAAAAATGTTTCGAGTTTGAACACCAATAAATCAGTAGTTTGAAATAATTAATCACTTCTGAAAACAAAATCTACAAACACATTTATCATTTTCATCTCCACATTCTGCAACTGTTTTGAACCTGATGATCATTTCCATATCATCTCTAGTCACACAACAGTGTGAATTGGAAGAAATTGGTCCTTGCTAGCTCGAACAAATGTAAATCACCCCATTCCACATCTCTTAAGATTACTGCACGAAATTTGTCCGCAAAACTCTCCATATACCTTGAAGTGCACCGTCAGGTAATACACATTTTAAAACGGTACTTATGTAAACTTCAAACCGTGCTAAATCCGAGTATCCTACATAGTTCAAATAAACTAAATAGAATTTATCTTGATTTCACAATATTCACACAGTATCTATTTCAAAACAATAGATCAAATTCATCTCTCATCAATGTTCACCGTCTGCAACGTTAGTGCGATTTCTGATACCAGGTTTTTTTTGTGGATTGAATTCAAACCACATTTTGCATTGGTACATTTTACTTTCTTAGTTGCAACATGTTTAAACACTGACAGAAATGTCCTTGTAATAAACTAACACAGGATATTGAAAAAGATTTAAGGCACATATAGCTCTAGAAACCGTGAGACAAACTCTTCTGAGAGCAATGCAATTTGGATTGTCACTGCAAGGAGACAAGTTGAGTAACGTGCACCTTTATCACTAATCTGATGGACGAGTGGTCCATGTAACGCGATATATATAGTTTCCAGAGATTGAAATAATTCTTCATGAAATGTGATTGCTATCACCTTGGCTCGCAACTGTAATGTCCTGTTCCAATTCCAGCTTGCGTAATTTATACACAAAAGGACCAAAATGATCAAAACTGAGAGGTTTTTGAACTCTACAAAGAGTGACAGTGCTTGGTCCTAATCTAATGTTCCCACAGTACTCAGAAAAGATGCAAAAGTACTTTTTACTGACTCTACAAGTTCAAAGTTTGAAAGATTTAAACGAGAGAAAAAGAACACCACAGCCCAGAAATTATGACATTAAGCGCTGAACGCATTCATTAACCAAGAATGCAAACAGGAATTTCTGGGCATAACTGTGATCCAAAACTATGATTGCTTGTAAGTGCTGGAGAGACTTACAACAAAACAATGTGGTTTTTATCCTTACGATACCACAGCTGTCAGAAATAATGTTTCAAGCATGTAAAACACCCTTCAATATTCCCTGGGGATAATTGGGATCCTGCTCTTTACGTTTACGATGCCTTCACTTTAGGAAGTTGTCCAGCTATTCTGGGCGCTCCAGGGGTTATGATAATTAGCTCTTATTGTGCAATCTGTTTCTTTGTGGTGAAAACCTAAAGGCAGATTTGGGCCATACCAGAAGGCTTTCAGCCAAATGAATTTGCTGGGGTTATAAATAATCAAAAATAGACTGAACACCCTTGAATTGAAAGGAATAGTTTTAAAAAAATTCAGTTGATTTGTTCCTGCAGATGTTAGAAGCCCTCTGACTAAACACTGCAGGAGAGGGGAGAGGGCGTTTACATTTAAGTATTGAATTCTCTTTTTATAAAATAAAATGTCATGCCTTTACAAAAATAGTGCTGGAATGTCCCTGGTAAGGAGCAGCTTTGCTGCTGGTGACTCATTCTTCAGCCAGGTTGTTCTCGGATGTCAAGGAAGCAGTGCAAGTAACGTTGAGTTCCAGTTCTTTGGAAGGGGGAACACTAAGTGAAACGTATTCCCAACACTTGTTCCAGTTCTTGTCTGCGTTGCTGAACCTGTTCAGAAAGAAAAGGATTACATTTTTAATCCTGTGTGCCTAATTTGACCCTGTATTAGCACTGAACTGTATAGCACAGGAACAGGCGCTTTGGCCCACTATGTCCATGCTGAACATGATACCAAGTTAAATTAATCTCTTTTACCTGTACAGTGCCCTCCATAATGTTTGAAACAAAGACCCATCATTTATTTATTTGCCTCTATACTCCACAATTTGACATTTTTATAATATAAAAAATCACGTGGTTTTCAACATAATTGTATAAGGGGTTAGAGAGTTGTAAAAACAAGCCTGAAAGCTTTGTGTCTCAATGCAAGGAGCATTCGTAATAAGGTGGATGAGTTGAATTTGCAGATAGTTATTAATGTATATGATATAGTTGGGATCACGGAGACATGGCTCCAGGGTGACCAAGGCTGGGAGCTGAACATCCAGGGATATTCAATATTCAGGAGGGATAGACAGAAAGGAAAAGGAGGTGGGGTAGCGTTGCTGGTTAGAGAGGAGATTAACGCAATAGAAAGGAATGACATTAGCTTGGAGGATGTGGGATCGATATGGGTAGAGCTGCGAAACACTAAGGGGCAGAAAACACTAGTGGGAGTTGTGTACAGGCCACCTAACAGTAGTAGTGGAGTTGGGGATGGCATCAAACAGGAAATTAGAAATGCGTGCAACAAAGGTAAAACAGTTATAATGGGTGACTTCAATCTACATATAGATTGGGTGAATCAAATTGGCAGGGGTGCTGAGGAAGAGGATTTCTAGGAATGTATGCGGGATAGTTTTCTAAACCAACATGTAGAGGAACCAACGAGAGAGCAGGCTATTCTAGACTGGGTATTGAGTAATGAGGAAGGGTTAGTTAGCAGTCTTGTTGTGCGTGGCCCCTTGGGCAAGAGTGACCATAATATGGTTGAGTTCTTCATTAGGATGGAGAGTAACATTGTTAATTCAGAAACAAGTGTCCTGAACTTAAAGAAAGGTAACTATGAGGGTATGAAACGTGAATTGGCCAAGATAGACTGGCAATTGATTCTTAAAGGGTTGACAGTGGATATGCAATGGAAGGCATTTAAAGACTGCATGGATGAACTACAACAATTGTTCATCCCAGTTTGGCAAAAGAATAAATCAGGGAAGGTAGTGCAGCCGTGGATAACAAGGGAAATCAGGAATAGTATCAAAACAAAAGATGAAGCATACAAATTAGCCAGAAAAAGCAGCCTACCAGGGGACTGGGAGAAATTCAGTCCTTTAGAGGAGGACAAAGGGCTTAATTAGGAACGGGAAAATAGATTATGAAAGAAAACTGCCAGGGAACATAAAAACTGACTGCAAAAGTTTTTATAGATATGTGAAGAGAAAAAGATTAATTAAAACAAATGTAGGTCCCTTGCAGTCAGAAACAGGCAAATTGAACATGGGGAACAAGGACATGGCAGACCAATTGAATAACTACTTTGGTTCTGTCTTCACTAAAGAAGACATAAATAATCTGCCGGAAATAGCAGGGGACTGGGGGTCAAATGAGATGGAAGAACTGAGTAAAATCCAGGTTAGCCGGGAAGTGGTGTTAGGTAAATTGAATGGATTAAAGGCCGATAAATCCCCAGGGCCAGATAAGTTGCATCCCAGAGTACTTAAGGAAGTAGCCCCAGAAATAGTGGATGCATTAGTGATAATTTTTCAAAACTCTTTAGATTCTGGAGTAGTTCCTGAGGATTGGAGGGTAGCTAATGTAACCCCACTTTTTAAAAAGGGAGGGAGAGAGAAAACGGGGAATTACAGACCAGTTAGTCTAACATCGGTAGTGGGGAAAATGCTAGAGTCAGTTATTAAAGATGGGATAGCAGCGCATTTGGAAAGTGGTGAATTCATTGGACAAAGTTAGCATGGATTTATGAAAGGTAAATCATGTCTGACGAATCTTATAGAATTTTTCGAGGATGTAACTAGTAGAGTGGATAAGGGAGAACCAGTGGATGTGTTATATCTGGACTTTCAGAAGGCTTTCGACAAGGTCCCACATAAGAGATTAGCATACAAACTTAAAGCACACGGTATTGGGGGTTCAGTATTGATGTGGACAGAGAACTGGCTGGCAGACAGGAAGCAAAGAGTAGGAGTAAACGGGTCCTTTTCAGAATGGCAGGCAGTGACTAGTGAGGTACCGCAAGGCTCAGTGCTGGGACCCCAGCTATTTACAATATATATTAATGACCTGGATGAGGGAATTCAATGCAACATCTCCAAGTTTGTGGATGACACAAAGCTGGGGGGCAGTGTTAGCTGTGAGGAGGATGCTAGGAGGCTGCAAGGTGACTTGGATAGGTTGGGTGAGTGGGCAAATGCATGGCAGATGCAGTATAATGTGGATAAATGTGAGGTTATCCACTTTGGTGGCAAAAACAGGAAAGTAGACTATTATCTGAATGGTGGCCGATTAGGAAAAGGGGAGATGCAACGAGACCTGGGTGTCATGGTACACCAGTCATTGAAAGTAGGCATGCAGGTGCAGCAGGCAGTGAAGAAAGCGAATGGTATGTTAGCATTCATAGCAAAAGGATTTGAGTGCAAGAGCAGAGGTTCTACTGCAGTTGTACAGGGTCTTGGTGAGACCATACCTGGAGTATTGCGTACAGTTTTGGTCACCAAATCTGAGGAAAGACATTCTTGCCATAGAGGGAGTACAGGGAAGGTTCACCAGACTGATTCCTGGGATGGCAGGACTTTCATATGAAGAAAGACTGGATAGACTCGGCTTGTACTCGCTAGAATTTAGAAGATTGAGGGGGGATCTTATAGAAACTTACAAAATTCTTAAGGGGTTGGACAGGCTAGATGCAGGAAGATTATTCCCGATGTTGGGGAAGTCCAGGACAAGGAGTCACAGTTTAAGGATAAGGGGGAAGTCTTTTAAGACCGAGATGAGAAAATCATTTTTTACACAGAGAGTGGTGAATCTGTGGAATTCTGCCACAGAAGGTAGTTGAGGCCAGTTCATTGGCTATATTTAAGAGGGAGTTAGATGTGGCCCTTGTGGCTAAAGGGATCAGGGGGTATGGAGAGAAGGCAGGTACAGGATACTGAGTTGGATGATCAGCCATGATCATATTGAATGGCGGTGCAGGCTCGGGGCCGAATGGCCTGCTCCTGTACCTATTTTCTATGTTTCTATGTTAAAGTGCACATTGTCAGATTTTAATAGAGGCCATTTTTATACATTTTGGTTTCACCATGTACAAATTACAGCAGTGTTTATGCATAGTCCCCCCATTTCAGGGCACCATACTGTTTTGGACACAGCAATGTCATGTAAATGAAAGTAGTCATGATTAGTATTTTGTTGCATATCCTTTGCA
The DNA here is from genome assembly GCA_038087875.1 of Malacoraja senta. Taxonomy (NCBI): domain Eukaryota; kingdom Metazoa; phylum Chordata; class Chondrichthyes; order Rajiformes; family Rajidae; genus Malacoraja; species Malacoraja senta. The sequence goes on along the minus strand of CM075986.1, from coordinate 24,657,641 downwards.
TGCAATGACTGCTTGAAGTCTGCGATACATGGACATCACCAGTTGCTGGGTGTCTTCTCTGGTGATGCTCTGCCAAGCTTGTATTGCAGCCATCTTTAGCTTATGCGTGTTTTGGGGGCTAGTCCCCTTCAGTTTTCTCTTCAGCATATAAAATACATGCTCAATTGGGTTCAGATCGGGTGATTGGCCACTGAAGAATTTACCATTTTTTAGCTTTGAAAAACTCCTTTGCTTTAGCAGTATGTTTGGGATCATTGTCTTGCTGTAGAATAAACCGCCGGCCAAAGAGTTTTGAGGCATTTGTTTGAACTTGAGCAGATAGGATGTGTCTCTACACTTCAGAATTTATTATGCTACTACCATCAGCAGTTGTATCATCAATGAAGACGTGAGCCAGTACCTTCAGCAGCCATACATGCCCAGGCCACAACACCCCCACCACCGTGTTTCACAGATGAGGTGGTATGCTTTGGATCTTGGGCAGTTCCTTCTCTCCTCCATACTTTGCTCTTGCCATCACTCTGATATAAGTTAATCTTCATCTCATCTGTCCACAAGACTTTTTTCCAGAACTGTGGTTGCTCTTTTAAGTACTTCCTGGCAAACTGTAACCTGGCCATCCTATTTTTGCAGCTGACCAGTGGTTTGCATCTTGCCGTGTAGCCTCTGTATTTCTGTTCATGAAGTCTTCTGCGGACAGTGGTCATTGACAAATCCACACCTGACTCCAGAAGAGTGTTTCTGATCTGTCGGTCTATGTGGGAGGACTATGTACAGTATAAACACAGCTGTAATTTCTACATGGTGATACCAAAATGTACAAAAATACCCTTTAATAAAATCTGACTGTGCACTATGGGGGGCACATATCCCTCCATATCCATATTGGTTGATGTTACTTTGTCGTTGCTTCGACAGATTCTTGAATAGTACGGGTGGCAGGGGTTATGGGGAGAAGGCAGGAGAAAGCGGTTGAGTGGGAAAGGGGTTGAGAGGGAAAGTTAGATCAGCCGTGAATGAACGGCAGAGCAGGCCTGATGGGCTGAATGGCCTAATTCTGCTCCTATAAGTTATGAACTTATGAAGTTGAGTGACCATCAGGAGGATGAAGAGCGCCTAGTCTTTGCCCTTTTACTCTCCGTGCACAATTCAGATCTCACCTACCCCCACAGTATGTGAACAGAAAGAGGTGAAAGAAACTTTATTACAATACGAGTGCTTGAATCTGTGACTGAAAGAATTTCCCTTTGAAACAATGTTTTGGTGTATTAACCATAACTGAGAGCTTTAAAAGTCCATCACACTTGCGGCGTATTGGTGAATTAACTTGGATCTTCACAAGGCAGTGACTTTCTTGCTCATCCATAACTGAACACATCATCCAGGAAGTACAGTGGGTCTGTGATATACACATGATGAAGAATGTTGCTATATTAAATATCAAACTCATTTCCATTCCATAGTAAAAACACCACTACTGGACATATTCCATTCTTCCTATCCTTTAGTTTCGTTTAGATACAGCATGGAAACAGGCTCTTCGGCCCACTGAGTCCATACTGTCAAATCGATTACCTGTCCACACTAGTTCTATGTTAACTCACCCACTTCCTACACCCTAGGAGAATTTCAGAGACAAATTAACCTACAAACCCGCATGTCTTTGGCATCTGGGAGGAAACCAGTGCACCTCTGGAGGAAAACCATGCGGTAACCGGCAGAACATGCAAACTCCATGCAGACAGCACTCGGGGTCAGGGTCTCTGGTGCTGTGAGGCAGTGGCTCTACCAGCTGTGCCACTGTGCCGCCTTCTGGAACCTATTAACAGGTTCTCAACAAAGGAATCAACTGCACAGCTGGCCTTTGTTTTTCACTTCTTTGAAGAGGTTGGGATTCATGGAGTGGAAAGACAAAAATCCTGGAACAAACGGACTAACGTGACATCTAAAGTACATGCTGTTCCCAGACATTCCTCTAAATGCAGATTCCAAAGGTCAAACGTGACGATTATCCACAAGGTCTCAATACTTATTGTTCATTTACATCACATCACAAACACGACATGAAGACTGAGAACCTCCAAGTTCATACTGGCTAAATGACCAAACCTAACCCCACCTCACCTACCCCCAGACTGTTGCAACAGTCATCTTTAGTTTAGAGATACAATGTGGACCAGCGACCATCCATGCACTAGTTCTATCCTACACATTGGAGACAATTTACAGAAGTCAATTATCCTACAAACCTCAACGTCATTGGAATGTGGGAGGAAACCGGAGCATCTGGAGGAAACCATGCAAACATGGGGAGGACGTGCAAACTCCATACAGACAGCACCCGGATCGAACACGGGAGCCCGAGAGCCGTTGGAGCTGTTGGTGTGGGAGGAGTAAAGTCTGGGCGGTGAGTACAAAACCCCATCGCGGGGCTTCGTTCCACAGAGGCCCGGGAGCCGTTGGAGCTGTTGCAGTGGGAGGAGTAAAGTCTGGGCGGTGAGTACAAAACCCCATTGCGGGGCTTCGTTCCACAGAGGCCCGGGAGCCGTTGGAGCTGTTGGTGTGGGAGGAGGAACCCAAATCGGTAACGTTCCATTCGCAGTTTACAGTCCAAAACAAGAGGAAGCCGCTGATGGTGGAAGCGGACTAGAGGAAGCAGCTGATTGGGAGTCAGATCCCTGCTGATTTCTTCCAGCAGATTGTATTGTATTTGTATTGTATCCTAGGTACAGGAGGAGTATGAGGGCCAGGGCAGTTTACTGTTCTGGATGTCAGATGTGGGAGGTCAAGGAATCTGATAGCCTTCCAGACGTCCACATCTGCGCCAGGTGCATTGTGATGGGGCTCTTATGGGACCGTATTAGGAACCTGGAGCAGCAGCTCGATGACCTCCGTCTGGTCAGGCAGAGCGAGGAAGTCATAGAGAGGAGTTACAGAGAGGTGGTCACTCCAAGACCACAGGTGGCATGCAAGTGGGTCACGGTTAGGAGGGGCAAGGGGCACAGGCAGGGACTAGAGAGTACCCCAGTGGCTGTACACCTTGATAATAAGTACTCCTGTTTGAGTACTGTTGGGGGGGGCACAGCCTACCTGGGGGTAGCGACAGCGGCCGGGCCTCCGGTACAGAGACCGGCCCTGTTGCTCAGAAGGGTAAGGGAAAGAAGAGGAGGGCAATACTAATAGGGGACTCTATAGTTAGGGGGTCAGATAGGCGATTCTGTGGACGCAGTCGGGAGACCCGGATGGTAGTTTGCCTCCCTGGTGCCAGGGTCTGTGATGTGTCTGAACGTGTCCAAGATATCCTGAAATGGGAGGGAGAGGAGCCTGAGGTCGTGGTACATATAGGTACCAATGATATAGGTAGAAAAAGGGAAGAGGTCCTGAAAGGAGAATTTAGGGAGTTAGGAGGAGAGTTAAGGAGAAGGACCGCAAAGGTAACAATCTCGGGATTACTGCCTGTGCCACGCGACAGTGAGAGTAGGAATGGAGCGAGGTGGAGGATAAATGCGTGGCTGAAGGACTGGTGCAGAGGGAAGGGATTCAAGTTTCTGGATCATTGGGACCTCTTTTGGGGAAGGTGCGACCTGTACAAAAAGGACGGATTGCACTTGAACCCGAGGGGGACCAATATCCTGGCGGGGAGATTTGCTAAGGCTACAGGGGAGACTTTAAACTAGAACGGTTGGGGGGAGGGACTCAAATAGAGAAAGCTTGTAGACGGTGTGTGAGGCAGGAGGCAGAGAAGGGAAGCACTCAGACCCAACATGTAGGGGGGGGAAGAAGAAAAAAATAATAAACAGAGAATAAGAGGTGGTGGGTTTCTTAAATGTGTGAGCAGAGAGACAGAGGGGTGTAAAATGAGGGTAGAAGCAATAGGTAACAAGGTGAAAAGTAAACGTGGCAAGCAGACAAATCCTGGGTAAAAATCAAAAAGGGCCACTTTTCAACATAATTGTACAAGGGGTAAGAGCGTTGTAAAAACAAGCCTGAAGGCTTTGTGTCTCAATGCAAGGAGCATTCGTAATAAGGTGGATGAGTTGAATGTTCAGATAGCTATTAATGATTATGATATAGTTGGGATCACGGAGACATGGCTCCAGGGTGACCAAGGCTGGGAGCTGAACATCCAGGAATATTCAATATTCTGGAGGGATAGACAGAAAGGAAAAGGAGGTGGGGTAGCATTGCTGGTTAGAGAGGAGATTAACGCAATGGAAAGGAAGGATATTACCTTGAAGGATGTGGAATCGATATGGGTAGAGCTACGAAACACTAAGGGGCAGAAAACGCTAGTGGGTGTTGTGTACAGGCCACCTAACAGTAGTAGTGGAGTTAGGGATGGCATCAAACAGGAAATTAGAAATGCGTGCAACAAAGGTAAAGCAGTTATAATGGGTGACTTCAACCTACATATAGATTGGGTGCATCAAATTGGCAGGGGTGCTGAGGAAGAGGATTTCTTGGAATGTATGCGGGATAGTTTCCTAAACCAACATGTAGAGGAACCAACGAGAGAGCAGGCTATTCTAGACTGGGTATTGAGTAATGAGGAAGGGTTAGTTAGCAGTCTTGTTGTGCGTGGCCCCTTGGGCAAGAGTGACCATAATATGGTTGAGTTCTTCATTAGGATGGAGAGTGACATTGTTAATTCAGAAACAAGGGTTCTGAACTTAAAGAAAGGTAACTTTGAGGGTATGAAACGTGAATTGGCCAAGATTGACTGGCAATTGATTCTTAAAGGGTTGACGGTGGATATGCAATGGAAGGCATTTAAAGACTGCATGGATGAACTACAAAAATTGTTCATCCCAGTTTGGCAAAAGAATAAATCAGGGAAGGTAGTGCATCCGTGGATAACAAGGGAAATCAGGGATAGTATCAAAGCAAAAGATGATGCGTATAAATTAGCCAGAAAAAGCAGCATACCAGAGGACTGGGAGAAATTCAGAGACCAGCAGAGGAGGACAAAGGGCTTAATTAGGAAAGGGAAAATAGATTATGAAAGAAAACTGGCAGGGAACATAAAAACTGACTGCAAAAGATATGTGAAGAGAAAGAGATTAGTTAAAACAAATGTAGGTCCCTTGCAGTCAGAAACAGGTGAATTAATCATGGGGAACAAGGACATGGCAGACCAATTGAATAACTACTTTGGTTCTGTCTTCACTAAGGAAGACATAAATAATCTGCCGGAAATAGCAGGGGACCGCGGGGTCAAATGAGATAGAGGAACTGAGTGAAATCCAGGTTAGCCTGGAAGTGGTGTTAGGTAAATTGAATGGATTAAAGGTCGATAAATCCCCAGGGCCAGATAGGCTGCATCCCAGGGTACTTAAGGAAGTAGCCCCAGAAATAGTGGATTATTTTGTGAAATTTTTTCAAAACTCCTTAGATTCTGGAGTAGTTCCTGAGGATTGGAGGGTAGCTAATGTAACCCCCCTTTTTAAAAAGGGAGGGAGAGAGAAAACGGGGAATTACAGACCAGTTAGTCTAACATCGGTAGTGGGGAAACTGCTAGAGTCAGTTATTAAAGATGGGATAGCAGCGCATTTGGAAAGTGGTGAAATCATTGGACAAAGTCAGCATGGATTTACGAAAGGTAAATCATGTCTGACGAATCTTATAGAATTTTTCGAGGATGTAACTAGTAGAGTGGATAAGGGAGAACCAGTGGATGTGTTATATCTGGACTTTCAGAAGGCTTTCGACAAGGTCCCCAATAAGAGATTAGTATACAAACTTAAAGCACACGGTATTGGGGGTTCAGTATTGATGTGGATAGAGAACTGGCTGGCAAACAGGAAGCAAAGAGTAGGAGTAAACGGGTCCTTTTCAAAATGGCAGGCAGTGACTAGTGGGGTACCGCAAGGCTC
>CM075986.1:24616768-24646768 GCA_038087875.1 Malacoraja senta | reverse complement strand
GATGTGGGGAGATTACTTGGGATCAAGTAAATCAAAGCTCCTTCACTTTAACATCAGACGATTTTTTGAACAACTCTATTGTTTAAGAAATAGTTTAGGCGGCATGGTAGTGCAGCGGTAGAGTTATTGCCATACAGCGCCAGAGATCCAGGTTCGTGTTTGTATATCACTCCCGATACGCACGTGGGTTTTCTCCGCGATCTTCGGTTTCCTCCCACACTCCAAAGACATACAGGTTAGTAGGTTAATTGTTTTGGTATAAATGTAAAATTGTCCCTAGTGCGTGTGGGAGAGTGTTAGTGTGCGGGGATCGCTCATTGGTGCAGACTCGGTGGGCTGAAGGGCCTGCTTCTGTGCTGTATATCTACTCTAAGCTAAACTAAATATTAAGAGTTTGTTGACAAGTCAAACCCTTACCATTGCACAAACGATGAACAATTTCAACTATCTGTTTAACACTGTCCTCACCAATTTCATTTCACTGTTCATTCCATTTTCATGTAATTTTTAATAATATTCACAGCACAACCTATCTAACCCATTTAATACTTGAAATACTTCAATGCATCCCATCTTTCCTTGCTGTAAAACACAAGCTTCCCTTATCTTTTCTCTGAACTATACACTTGCTTTTAATCAATTGTATTGTTTTTATAATATCTTTTCCAATACACATACATCAGCCATGTGGCATGGCAGACAAAGTTTAATGTAACTACGGTTTGATCACGGAATTGTACAACCTTTATCTTCTTCTGTAGACCCATATCCTACTGTTGTGTCCTTATATTGCCTTCATATTTACTTGTAGATTAGTTTTATAGTATTACCAAAGGTATCTTTTGGGAGTGGAGGTTTCAAAGTATAATTATGACAGTATTGACCGAAATTAAAAAAACAGCCAAGTTAAAAAGTCATGGTTTTTGCTAACATATGATAGTATTCAATAAGAATTTACAAAATAAATCCTTTAAACACAAACGTGCATTTGTGAAAATAACCAGACTGAAAAAATGTTGTTCAATCATACATTCCTAATCTTCAATATTTTTGTAAAATACTTGGTAGGCATATCCAAGACATTTTTTTTGTGTCATCTTGTATTTTAACAAATATAGCAAAGTGATCAATTTCAGAATGTACATTCTTAGTTGTAATATGCCACTTTGTGGTTTATAAGTTATAGGAGCAGAATTAGGCTATTCGCTACTCCGCGATTCAATCATGGCTGATCTATCTTTCCCTTTCAACCCCATTCTCATGCCTTCTCCCCATAATCCAATTACAAGGTGGGTAATTCTGCAGATCCTTCCTTGCTTGTGGTTAGCACTGACCAAGAAACAATTACTCCAATGAGAATTCTATCTTCATTCGCCCATCCGCTGGCATTACGCTAAACGGGGAGGGAGGTCTTTTAAAAAGATGAAAGCTATTTGAGCTATTTGGTGATGATGTTTTGATTATATTCCCTCGTCCACATTCAACAAGCGTTTTTTAAGATACTAATGACAAAGGTCAGTCGTCCTGTTACCGACACTCTTCGCTGTACAGGGATTGGCCCACAGCGAGGCAACAGGGGCAGAAATTCTGCTCTCAGCTGCTCCTGCAAACTATCATCAGATCATGTTTAACAGTTAAACACATGGATATACTCTCTCTGTAACTGCAGGAAGTCTTCCTCCTACAACAAGCCTTCAATGGAACAAGAAAACCAAAATTATTGAGGAATAATCAGAGAATATGCAGTTTGATTTCCCTATCTGGGGTCTCTGTAAGGCAGCAACTCTACCGCTTTGATTTAAAAATATCCATTGACTTGGCCTCCACAGCCTTCTGTGGCAAAGTTGTGTTATTGGATACGGTTCAAATCTCTTAACATTTTTCTCCTCGAATCTAGCACTCTTTGCATTGGACCACGAATAGGACATCAAGATGGATCTTGTGTCAAATGTGGGCAAAATTATCACTGATGCTCAGGACCACATCTTGGAGACCTGAAGCATTGGGTGGGAGAAGATTGCTCTGCAGACCGAGTTATCAGGAAGGGTGACTGATATTTAATGGCCTCAATGACTTACCTTAACATCCAGGACTGCAATCTCCTGCTGGTTGGTTGTTGAAAGAAGGAAGTTGCTCATTTGACTCTTCAAAGGGTCATCGACCTCAACATCAATGTCATAACAAGCAGTTTTCTTCTGATCACTTGGATCGACACTGCAGTTGATGTAAAAGAAATTTATCACCTTGCCTGGTTACTAAAATAGCTTTTGAAATTTTGTGACCAGTTGCTCCTACAGAACACATATGTAAATCCAGTTCATTTCCTGCACTATACCCAGTATCAATGAAGGCTTCATTGTAGGGCCAGAGTTTTAAATGACCGGGTATCACCTAACCCAATCACCAAATGTATATTACACTAATGGAGGCACTAGAGGCTGTAGATGCGGAATTTGTGCAAAAAACAAATTGTTGGGGGGGGGGCTCGAAGCCACTGCTTCAAGACCTTGCCTGATGGAGTACTGGTCAGCCCCAAACAGGAAGGATGTGGAGGCTTTAGAAAGGGTGCCGAGGAGGTTAACCAGAATGATTGCTGGATTAGGGGGCAATATTTACAAGGAGAGGTTGGACAGACTTGGGTTGTTTTCTCTGGAACGCCAGAAGACGAGGGTAGAACCGATTTAAAATTATCTCCTTCCTAAAAGAATGTCCTTTAATCCTGAGGCTCTGACCTCTAGTCCTAGACTCTCCCACTCGTGGAAACATCCTCTCCACATACATTCTATCCAAGCCTTTCACTATTCTGTATGTTTCAATGAGGTCCTCCCTCAACCTTCTAAACTCCAGCGAGTACAGGCCCAGTGCTGACAAATGCTCAGCCAATTACTACCCCGAGGAACCAGGTATTCTACGTGACGCTGACTGGCAAGGTCAGAGTTCTTACCTAATCATGTGATTGATAATGATGGGGTCCGGATGTTGTAGCAGACCAGCCAGTTTTATTGGGATCTCAGTGAACTTCATCCGCATGCAGTTAAATATCTAAGAGAAAGACTTAATGTTAACAGAGGTGATGGAGAACAAGGGATCCCAACTGTGGTAGGATCATACAGCTGATCACAAGCATTTATATTAACTGAGGAAAAGGCATTTATTACTGAAGACTTTAGAGATACGCCGTGGAAATTTAATTTTATAAGTTGTGGCGAATAGCAATGTTTGCTTCAGATTCGCATGTTTTCACATATTAGTTTAGTTTGGTTTAGAGATACAGCATGGAAACAGGCCCTTTGGCCCACCTAGGCTGCACCAACCAATAATAACTCATACACTATTCTATCCTACACACTAGGGAGAAAATACAGAAGACAATTAACCTACAAAGCTGCACATCTTTGGAATGTGGGAGGAAACCAGAGCAACCGGAGAAAACCCAGGCGATCACACGGGCGAAGGTGCAAGCTCCGTACAGACGGCACCCATAGTAAGGATGGAACTGGGGCCTCTGGCGTTGCAAGGCAGCAACTCTACCGCTGCGCCAGTGTGCCGAAGAAAGATACAAAATGCTGGAGTAGCTCAGGTCAGGCAGCTTCTCAGGAGAACATGGATGTAGATTAACCATATTAGCCTGACATCACACATATTATGCATGCTGCACATTCCACATGTAGTCCAGTCCGGATCTTCATCCCTACCCTGGACTATTGATAATGGTACATCACCATCTCACGCTGGTCAGACTTGATGCTGACTATGGAGACGATAGCATGTAATGTTTCCTCCGCTTGTGTTACAATAAAGACTAAGAGTTGTTCTTCCTGTGTATGGGTCTCATTACATGACAATGGATAGGCAACGTTTCGGGTCAGGACCCTTCTTCAGACCGATTGGAAAAGGGGGCAGGAACAAAAGCCGGGGGAGAGGAGGGGCAGGACAAAGCATGGCCAGTAATAGGTGAACACAGGCAAGGGGTTGGGGGGGGGGGGGTAGATTGTTGGACAAAGGCCAGAGATGAGAAAATAGCTGAGAGCCCAAAAGGATAAAGAGTTGCGAATTGTGAAGCTCGGGGATAGAAAAGTGGTGAGTTGTTCTATTACTGAGCTGCGATTCCTCCTGGAAATAAAGTGGACACCTGAGTAAACTTGTGGGTAGACACAAAATGCTGGAGTAACTCAGCGGGACAGGCAGCATCTCTGGAGAGAAGGAATGGGTGACGTTTCGGGTCGAGGTCCTTCTTCAGACTGAGTAAACTTGTGTTCAACTACTACATTTCAGAAGGAGTCGCTGAATTATTTGGCCCTTCAAGCCAGCACCACCATTCAATGTGATCATGGCTGATCATCCATAATCAGTACCCCGTTCCTGCCTTCTCCCCATATCCCCTGACTCAGCTATTTTTAAGAGCCCTATCTAGCTCTCTCTTGAAAGCATCCAGAGAACCTGCCTCCACCTGAGGCAGAGAATTCCACAGACTCACCACTCTGTGAGAAAAAGTGTTTCCTCGTCTCCGTTCTAAATGGCTTACCCCTTATTCTTAAACTGTGGCCCCTGGTTCTGGACTCCCCCAACATTGGGAACATGTTTCCTGCCTCTAGCGTGTCCAAGCCCTTAACAAATCTTATATGTTTCAATGAGATGCCCTCTCATCCTTCTAAACTCCAGAGTGTACAAGCCCAGCTGCTCCATTCTCTCAGCATATGACAGTCCCGCCATCCCGGGAATTAACCTTGTAAACCTACGCTGCACTCCCTCAATAGCAAGAATGTCCTTCCTCAAATTAGGGGACCAAAACTGCACACAATACTCCAGGTGCGGTCTCACTAGAACTCTGTACAACTGCAGAAGGACCTCTTTGCTCCTATATTCGATTCCTCTTGTTATAAAGGCCAATATGCCATTTCTTAGCGCTAACGGCAGGTACTCGGGAAACGTGGTAACTCGTGAAGATTTTTCAACATGTTGAATAATGTCCACATGTAAAATATACTCAGGATGTAAAAATTTGATACTTTTTAACACGTAGTCATACCGTAGTAGCTCGTGAGTTTACCGTAGTAGGACCTGGTGTCCTATATCACTATTGTATGTTCATGATGGAAATAAGAATACTCTGTATATTCATTACCTTTGAATTGTAGTTATATGTAATCTTCCCATAATTTCTGTTCCATTTCACAATATCTATCAGACATACAGAATGTTGCAAGGTAATATCTTGCCCAAACTCAGTTGTATCTTTCTATCTCAATAAATATCACAAAATATGCCATTGTTTCAGCCACATTATGACAAAATATAGAATGTAGGTTATTTGTTATCAGTCACCCCCATCCCAGAAACAACAGTACTTAAAGAACATTTGTTTTACTAATTTACAAGCATGTACCATAGGTTGATCCATATCCAACAAAATGTTGTGATAATTGCATAAAAGGTATTATTGTCTAAGAAATTTGGTGTGGAATGATAATCCATCTCAGTACTCATTTAGGCAAGTCCCAAGCTATAGATACTTTTCCCCCACCCCCAATCCCCCTCGCCCGATCTTCATTGAACCTACCATTTGACTAATCTTTTACTCAGCTGCTGTAACGTTTCCTTCCTATCAAAATCTCTGTGTAGCATCTCTGTTCCTATCTTCCAATTCCCACTTTGAAATAAGATACAACTTTCGACAAAAATGTTGCAGCAGGATCGCTATATAAATGCAAATATATGGTATTTTATCCTAGAATTCCCCCCCCCCCCCCCTTACCAGCACACAAGAAGCGTAACTTGAAGCGTTTACATTTGGAGAAGTTCGATATGGACCAGGAATGAAAATTAATAGCTATGAATCGATTAACAGCGAGCTACGAGGTGAGATTGAAACACCTGTCAGAGGGCTAAGAAACAATCCTGAGTTGACGGCGTATTGTTTTGTGAGCATTTTGCAGCGACCTCACCTTATATTCTGGTTAAATATTCTTTCCACGGAAATCTCCTATTTCACTTTGAAATTATATTCATTTATAACCGTTTGTAACATCAGTAACCACCTTAATGTCCGTGCGTTTAGTACCGGGTATGCTTGAAACTATTTATTGTAATGTACTGTATCTTTAAAAAAACCGACATCAACCAGGTGTGAAAATTACACGGAATCGAACGATGATTGAAAATGCATGGGAATCGACTAATCGCGATCCTGCTGCGAAATGTTTAAGTCGAAAACTGTATTTTATTTCAAAGTGGGAATTTGAAGATAGGGACAGAGATGCTACACAGAGATTTTAAGCTCTTGCGTGAACTCGCAGTGGGACAGGGGTTGAGGCAGCATCTATGGAGCGAAGGAAATAGCCGGGTCTAAAAAAGGGTATCGACCTGAAACGTTGCATATTTCCTTCGCTCCATAGATGCTGCCTCACCCGCTAAGTTTCTCCAGCATTTTTGTATTCCGCAAAACGTCAATGATTCCGGGAATGCCGAGAGAGCTAGAGAGAGAGGTGGGGAACGGGAGAGAGAGAGAGCGCACGGGAGAGAGAGAGCGTGCGAGAGGGAGGGAGAGAGCGAAAGACAAAGAGACACAACGTGGGTCGGTAGGTAAATTGAATGACTAACCTGCTGCACACCAAGAAGAAGTTCTCACTCATGATGGTGAGTTTTAAGAAATTCTCAATGTGTCATTAACGCATCAATCTACATTCCTCAGTAAAATGTAATTATGTTTTGAAGAAGTGTTAATGACGCCGTGTGAATTGTATTCAAAGGAACGCAGCGTCATTAATACTTCTTCTAAAACACAATTACACATTTACTGAGGAATGTGGATCGATGCATTGATGACGCATTGGATAACTACTTGTTAACTACTGGCTGTTAACACATCTGGCTGTGGGGCGCGGGGCCCAATTTGGAAAAATCGGTCTAGGGCCGGCCCTGGTGAGGAGATAATGCGACAGAGGTTTTGAAGGAGTCTTATCACTCCAAGTCAAGAGTCCCATCTGATAGACCGCTCAATTCTCTTCATTATTGTGCAACATGTTTAAAAAGGTTAAATAAAAGTATGCCGGGGTAGTAAGAGTGACACCAAACGTAATCTGGAGACACAAGGAACTGCAGATGCTGGAATCTTGAGCAAAACAACAAAGTGCTGGAGGAACTCAGTGGGTCTGGCAGTACTGTGGAGGGAATGGACAGACCGCCTTTCATACCTGAAAACGCCTGACCATTGGTCCATTCCTTCCGCAGAGGCTGCCAGACCGGTTGAGTTCTTCCAGTACTTTGTGTTTTACCCAATTGCATTCTTCTACTCGGACACTAGTAAAGACTCAAGGATGTGGGATTACGGGAGCTTTCCTATACTTATCATAAACAGGAAGCCTGGCACAGTAGAAGTGGATCCAAGAAATTGCAGATGCTGGTTTAGAAAAAAAGACACAAAATGCTGGAGTAACTCAGTGGGTCAGACAGCAACTCTGGAGAACATGGATAGATAATGTTTCGGGTCGGGACCCTTCTCCAGACTAGCGTTTTGGGTCGGGGCCTTTCTGTGGAGTGGAGCATGTTTTACCTGCTTGAAGTAGCGATTGCAGTTGATGTATTCCTTCTCGTGGTTGTCCTGCAGCTTGTTCTTCTTGATGTAGAGCCACAGGGCCTGCATGATGTTGCCCCGTGTCTGAGTGTGGACCCCCAGCAGTCGGGCCAGCCTGACATCCAGCTTGTACTGTGGGGGCTGAAGTGAACACAAGGTTACGACCGGTCACGGGCCAGTGAACTAGTTTCACACAAACGCTTCCTGAGGAAGGATTTGAGGAAGGACATTCTTGCTATTGAGGGAGTGCAGCGCAGGTTCACAAGGTTAATTCCCGGGATGGCGGGACTGTCATATGCTGAGAGAATGGAGCGACTGGGCTTGTATACTCTGGAATTTAGAAGGATGAGAGGGCATCTTATTGAAACATATAAGATTATTAAGGGTTTGGACACGCTAGAGCCAGGAAACATGTTCCCGATGTTGGGGGAGTCCAGAACTAGGGGCCACAGTTTAAGAATAAGGGATAAGCCATTTAGAATGGAGATGAGGAAATATTTTTTCACAGTTGTGAGTCTGTGGAATTCTCTGCCTCAGAGGGCGGTGGAGGCCGGTTCTCTGGATACTTTCAAGAGAGAGCTAGAGAGGGCTCTTAAAGATAGCGGGGTACTGACTGTGGATGATCAGCCATGATCATATTGAATAGCGGTGCTGGCTCGAAGGGACGAATGGCCTACTCCTGCACCATTTGTCTATTGTCAACTGGTACTTCCCGTCTGCTTTAGTAGAAATACTTCTGCCACTTGGACAGACCTCTCATAAAGTCCTGGATAGAGTGGATGTAGAGAAGATGTTCATTAGTGGAAGAGCCTAGGACCAGACGGCACAGCCTCGCATTAATAGGACGTACTTTTAGAAAGGAGATGAGGTGGAATTTCTTTAGTCAGATGGTGGTGAATCCGTGGAATTCATTGCCACAGACAGCTGTGGAGGCCGTCAGAGGGTATTTTTAAAGTGGAAATTGATAGGTTCTTGATTTTAGTTTTAGAGATACAGCGCGGAAACAGGCCCTTCGGCCCACTGATCAACGACCCCCGCACGCTAATGCTAACCTTCACACACTAGGGACAATTTACAATTATACCAAGCCAATTAAACTACAAACCTGTATATCTTTGGAGTGTGGGAGGAAACCGGAGCACCAGCAGTCAGGATGGAACCCGGGTCTCTGGCGCTGTAATACAGCAACTCTACCGTTGTGTCACTGTGCCGCCCACTTTGTAAGGGTGCAAGGGTCATGGGGAGATGGCAGGAAAATCGGGTTGAGAGGGTAAGATAGATCAGCCATGTTTGAATGGTGGAGTAAACTCAATGGGTTGAATGGCTTAATTCTGCTCCTATGACATAAGCCCATCACAGACACAGGAGTGACAAGCCTCAGCCACAAGACAAAATGGATGCTTGCCACCACAACAGCTGGTCCAGGTGAGTTGCAAGCTGTAACACAATCTGACGCTCTCCGTTTCACATCGGAATGGTGCTGTCCAGCCAAGTGATACTATCACGTTGCCACAATTTTTCTCTGTGCTGGAAACCAAATACTTTTATTAACCACTAACCCTTCGAATGAAAGTTATTAAATTCTTTGCCTGAATATCCCAACTGTGAATACATTGTACAGCAACCTCTACTTTCTTGCAGATGGGAATTGAACCTTTTTCACCTCGTGATCAAAAGCTGTTCCTGGTTGTTTACATATTTGGGAATTACAATATTTTCAATGAATGAGTGAATATATTCAATGAATATTAAGTGCAAGGAACTTTGATGTTTATCTTGACTATTAGTTTAGTTTCAACATACAGCGTGGAAACACACCCTTTGGCCCACTGAGTCTGCAACGACCAGCGTACACTAATTGTATCCTAAACACTGGGAACAATTTACAGAAGCCTACAAACCTGCACAATTTTGGAATGTGGGAGGAAACCAGAGCACCCAGAGAAAACCCATGTGGTCAAAGGGAGAACATACAAACTCTGTACAGACAGCACCCATTGTCAGGATCGAACCCAGGTCTCTGGTGTTGTAAGACTGCAACTCTACCACTGCGCCACCCATTAGTGCTTTTGTTAATTTGGGTGCAGTACTATATCGACTACAAAAGAGTATATGTCTACAACACCCAACCAATTAAGAATATGATTTAGTTTTAGATATGTTTAAAAAAACGATACAAGAGAACAATGCTGGACTGTTATAAAATCTTAAAATGGATATGCAGGGAATGGAGGGATATGGATCACGTGCAGGCAGAGATTAGTTTAATGTAGCATCATGTTTAGCATGGACATTGTGGGCCGAAGGGCCTGTTCCCGTGTTGTACTGTTCTATGTTCTATTATCTGGCTCACTCATGTTGTCAAGGAAGATAAAGACACAAGAAAGTGCAGATACTGGTTTACAAAGAAAAAAGTCACAATGTGCTGGAGTAACTCAGCGGGTCGGGCAGCATCTCTGGAGAACATGAATAGGTGACGTTTTGGGTCATCGAAACACAGGAAATAGGTGGAGGAATAGACCATTCGGCCCTTCGAGCCAGCACCGCCATTCAATATGATCATGGCTGATCATCCGAAATTATAACACCTTTCCTGCTTTCTCCCCATATCCCTTGATTCCGTTACCCCTAAAAGCTATATCTAACTCTCTCTTGAAAAGATCCAGTGAATTGGCCTCCACAACTCTCTGGGTGAAAAAGTATTTTCTCATCTCAGTCCTAAATGGCCTACCCCTTATTCTTAAGATTGAAAGATAAGTTGGCCTTGCCTGTGCCATTGTGCAAATGATTTCCGGGTCCACATCATTATTGTTGCCTCTTAACTGACCCCTTGAAATGAACTAACAAACTGACCAATTGTCACAACACACTGCAACAGTGTACAGGAGCAGGTCAACACTCCGATTAGTACGGGTTATGGGGAGAAGGCAGAATTGGGTTGAGAAGGAAAGATCAGCCTTGATGGGCCGAATGGCTTAATGGACCAAATAGCCTAATTCTGCTCCTTTAACTTATGGACATGACTCACTACCATCTTCGCAGGGAAGGTACTGAGGGGCAGCAAGTGTGGATTTACAAGCAATACCTACCTTCTGAAAAAAAATAATTATACCTGATCTCAAAAGAAAAGAGTGGAATGATTACAAGTTGCTTAGAGTCACTTTAGCCCCGACTGGTTATTGAGCAGTTCTGGTCTTACCTGGTGATCCAACATCAACAGCAAGGTGCACTTCACATTGACATCTCCTGGTCTCTTCACCTGAAAGCCGTCCGTCTCCTGGGTGGTGGACATTCTGTGCCACTGTAACCCACATTAAAGTTGCACCTTACATTTCAGTTTAATTTATTGTCATGCGTACCGAGGTACAGTGAAAAGCTTTTGTTGCGTGTTAACCAGTCAAGACAATACATGATTACAATCGAGCCATTTACTGATGAGGGAAAAACGATTAGTGCAAGGTAAAGACACAAAGGCTGCCGAATTGCTTCATTGAATCTCCCCCCTCACATTATCTTCCCGTTCAGGTCTTCTGTTACTATATACATAGGAGTAAACAAGGTAGACACAAAAAGCTGGAGTAACTCAGCGGGACAGGCAGCATCTCTGGAGAGAAGGAATGGGTGACGTTTTGGGTCGAGACCCTTCTTCAGGCTGATATCAAGATAGT
This sequence comes from Malacoraja senta, assembly GCA_038087875.1. Classification (NCBI taxonomy): domain Eukaryota; kingdom Metazoa; phylum Chordata; class Chondrichthyes; order Rajiformes; family Rajidae; genus Malacoraja; species Malacoraja senta. The sequence continues at coordinate 24,635,527 of CM075986.1, read as the reverse complement.
GGGTGGTACAGAGATGAGATAAAATGTAGTCGTAGACAGTACAACTGGTTGGGGAACTGGGAAGGGGGAGGGGCTGGAGAGAGAGGGAAAGCAAGGGCTCTTCGAAGTTAGAGAAGTCAATGTTCATGCCGTTGGGGTGTAAGCTACCCAAGCTAAATATGAGGTGCTGTTCCTCCAATTTGCGCTGGGCCTCACTCTGACAATGGTGGCAGCCCAGGACAGAAAGGTCAGTGTGGGAATGGGAGGGGGAGTAAAGGGCCTGTTCCACTTTCACGACCTAATTCACGACATTTTTCATCAGGCTAGAAAAACGCCCCGACCTACTTGATGCCACGAGTACCTACGACTAGCATCACGACCTGCTGCGACCTACCTACGACCTCCTACGACCTCGTGACGACCATGCTGCGAGTATGAGTCCAGGGCAAACTCGGCAGAGGTCGTGAATTAGGTCGTGAAAGTGGGACAGGCCCTTTAAAGTGCTGAGCAACCGGGAAATCTGGTAGGTTTAGGCCGATTACCGATTGCCGAGCCTGTTGCCAGTTGCCAGACCTCTGACTCCTCAGTCAGACCATTTTCTCCACAGGCAGTTTAATTAACGCGATCAAAGGGTTGTGGAGGAACCTACTCAAAATATAACTAACTGTTCGTCAATATAACCCATGTTTTTATATGATTCCATTAACAAATAAAACATCCCGATAGCTTGACAGGGAATAAGAATTAGCTACGAGGGAAAGGAGCGATCATGAAGAACAAACATTTGGTGAAAGAGTGGAATTTGAAGAAAGGTTACAAGTTAACAAACAGAATGTAGGCTCTTAAACCTATTGACAATAGGACAATTGACCTATATCTGATCTCGACTCTGACAAAGGATTCCAGGTCGAAACATTCCCCACCCCCCTGCTCTCGGGACTCATATTCCCCTTTTATCCCATCTCTTTCCCATTCCCCGTGTCCCATTCCACTCCTATCCCTCCCGCTTTACATTTCACACCTCTGTTCCTTATCGGACTCCATTTGGTTTTCTTTTCATCTCTTGCCTTTGTCACCTACTCCACCCATCTGCCAATTCCCCCCCCCCCCCCCCCTCGGCTCCCTCTCACCTGTATCTACCTGTCACTTGCCAGGCTTTGCTCCACCTCCACCTCTCTTTTCCACCTTTCTCCTCCCTCCTCCATCAGTCTAAAGAGCCTCAACCCAAAGCGTCGCCTGTCCATTCCTTCGAGAGATGCTGGCTAACCCAATGAGTTCCTCCAGAACTTTGTGATTTGCTCAAGATTCCAGCATCTGCAGTTCCTTGCGTCTCAGGAAACATCAAATGTTTCTCTTTCCACAGATACTGCCTGACCTGCTGAATGTTCCTGCCATTTTCTCTTTAGCATCTACCCTTCGTTTGATTTTCACTTACTCATCACTCTGTTCACTTTCCTGTCCGTGTCCTCCCCAGCCTTCTCCCTCTCCTGTTGCCGGGACTCAAGGGGCTGAGCTACAGGGAGAGGTTGGGTAAGCTGGGACTTTACTCCTTGGAGTGCAGGAGGCCGAGGGTGATCTTACATATACAAAATCATGAGGGGAAAGCACAGAGTCTTTTTACCAGAAGTGCGGGAATCAGGAACATGAGGGCATAGGTTCAAAGTGAGAGGGTAAAGATTTAATAGGGATTTTGAGGAGCAACTGTTTCCTCACAATTGGGCGATAGGTATATGGAACGAGCTACCAGAGGAGTAGCTGAGGCAGATACTATACCACCATTTAAAATATATTTGGACAGGGGAACTAATAGAGGGACAGACAGAGGTGTGCAAGCATCCCAAATTTGCCCAGATCATAGGGAACAAGGATAGGAAAGGTTTTTGAGGAATTTGGGCTAAATGCAGGCAGGTGGGACTAGTGTAGATGGGGGATCCTGGTCGGCATGGGCATGTTGGATGTAAGGGCGTTTCTGTGCTGTGTGACTCTGTCTTAATTTGGAACCCAGGGGACTTGGGAGACAAAGGGTGACAGACAGACAGAGGTGTGCAAGCATCCCAAAGGAGAGGATCAAATTTGCCCAAGTTATAGCTGCGGATCACGGGGTTAAAAGGAGGACATTCCACATGGTGGGAGGGGATCGAGGTTGTTAGGGTCGATTAGGACCAAGACACAACTTACCGAATAGTGAATGGCCTGGACAGAGTGGATGCGGAGAGGATGTTTTCACTAGTGGGAGAGTCTAGGACCAGAGGCCATAGCCTCAGAATAAAAGGACGTACGTTTAGGAAGGAGATGAGGAGGAATTTCTTTAGTCAGAGGGTGGTGAATCTGTGGAATTCATTGCCACAGACGGCCGTGGAGGCCACGTCAATGGGTATTTTTAAGTGGAGATTGACAGATTCTTGTGTGGTAAGAATATCAGGGGTTATGTGGTGAAGGCAGGAGGATGGGGCTGAGAGGCAACGATATACCAGCCATGATTGAATGGCCTAATTCTACTGCTATGACTGATGAAGATTATCAGGTGGGCGAATAGCAGATCATTGACCTGGAGGCACTGAGACACCAGCCCCCACGGCACAACCTACTGCAGCTGGACAACTGAATGGTGCACACTGAATGATGTTGCAGTATTGGAACAAGATCATGTATGATGTCAAAAGTATTTTTGTGCGAGGATTAGGTAGAATTCACCATGAAAAAACCTGGTAAAAGATAAATGTCTCAGAAGTCCGTTAATGGTTTCTGATGGGATTCAATGGTCTTCTTAATCCCTTTGTGTACATTTTAGTTTAGTTTACAGATATAGAAGAGGAACAGGCCCTTCGGCCCTACGAGCCCATACTGACCATCGATCACCCGTTCACATTCATTCTGTGTTATTGCACTTTACACATTAGGGACAACTTACAGAAGCCAATTAACCTACAAACCTGCATGTCTTTGGAGTGCGGGAGGAAGGCAGAGCATCTGGAAAAAACCCTCCCTGGGAGGGAGAAGGGAGAAGGTGCAAACTCGAAAAGGGCACCACCCGAGGCCTGGATTGAACCGGGGTCTCTGGCGCTGGGAGGCAGCAGCTCTACCGCTGCGCCACCGTCCCATCCACAATTTGGACCGAAGAATTTGCCTGCACAGGATATGCAAGAGTCCAAAATGCAAAACATCCAGTGAGCTGTACGGCAATCTCTGCAAAGGGGGAACATACTGCAGATCGACATATCTCAACAAAGGGGATGTTTCGCCGAGCCTGGTGCTGCCAACACTGCAGTGCAATAATAATTTCAGTGCATCTGATCTTCTGAGGGAACGAAAAGCAGGGATGTAGCAACACCTTGAAGCTGTTCCCTATTCCCCAACAGGAGCAGAGGGGAGCAGCCAACTTAAAGAAGCTGAAGCGTTCAAATACATTTGCCTAGTAATGCTGGTTGAGCTAAACGATTCGGGTGCAAGTCATCACATAGAACTCTCTGAAATAAGTCATGTTAAGACATGCATATAAAAAATACATGCAGCAGATGTCTGTACAAAGGCTAGGCAGTAGCTGCCGAATTAAAAACAACTCCTGATGTCCAAATGGTTTATCTGGCTGTGTGGTGATATCATGTTTCCTACTTTTATGGTGATTACTTTGAAGAATGCCTCTGCTTTGTATTTGCTCAACGGGTAAATTTAAGTTTGAAGTTGCCAGATTTTACATATAGTTCACTAGTTTTTGACAGCACATATCTCCTGAGCGATGGGATTGGAGTCTATTGTATGCATAATTAGTCCATTAAGTCTACTCCACCATTCAATCGTGGCTGATCTATCTTTCCCTCTCGACACCATTCTCCTGCCTTCTCCCCATAACCCCTGACTAAACCCTTACTAATCAATAACCTATCAATCTTCAATGTTCATTGACTTGCTCTCCACAGCCATTTGTTGCATGACTGAAAAGGACAAAAGAGGAGACGCAAGAAAGTGCAGATGCCAGAATCTCTAGCAAAGCACAAAGTGCTGGAGGAACGTAGTGGGTCAGGCAGCATCTGTGGAGGGAATGGATAGATAATGTTTCGGGTCAGGACCCTTCTTCAGACCCAGTCCTGACCCGAAACGTTATCTATCCATTCCCTCCACAGATGCTGCCTGACCCGAGGACATAAGAGGGGTCGGCACAATGGGCCCACCTCATTATTGAACTTATTAGTTATCTCACCTCCACCAAGTGATTGTCTGGACCATACAGGTCTTTGTCCAGCTCGATCACCAAACTCTTGAAAAAGGACGAGAACTTCCTCTTCACTTTCCCAGGCTGGAAAAGGGAAATTGCAGTATTAGTGAAACCGACTCTCGCATAAAAACGGGCAAACTTCCGTCTAGAGACGGAACCCACTACTAACCTTCAACCAACCCCACGATGAAAGGACAGCAACAGGATTTAGCCGCTTTGACTGTCTGCACTCCATGCTTGGCAATGCCAACATAAGGAGCACAAGGCACCAGACATATAACACATAATTATCAGTTGGAAGGTGGCCCTGCAGCTTTGATGTACCATACTGCATCTACTCTGTGTGATGTTATACTCATCAATCCAGTACACTTAGTTTCAATAAGTCTTTCACTTCCATTCAACATTTTAGAATTAGAAAGAATACAGACGATGAACATAGTCAAGAATGTTTTTATTGTTATATGTCCCAGACAGAACAATGAAATTCTTACTTGCAGCAGCACAACAGAACATGTAAACATAGTGTGTACGAAAGAACTGCAGATCAAAGGTAGACACTAAATGCTGGAGTAACTCAGCGGGTGAGGCAGCATCTCTGGAGAGAAGAAATGGGCGACGTTTCGGGTCGAGACCCTTCTTCAGGCTGATGTCAGGGGAGGGGGACGGGACTAAGATAGAATGTAGGCGGAGACAGTAAGACTTGTGGGAGAACTGGGAAGGGGGAGGGGATGGAGAGAGAAAGCAAGGGCTATCTGAAGTTAGAGAAGTCAATGTTCACACCTCTGGGGTGTAAACTACCCAAGCGAAATATGAGGTGCTGTTCCTCCAATTTGCGCTGGGCCTCACTCTGACAATGGAGGAGGCCCAGGACAGAAAGGTCAGATTGAGGAGTACTCTGCAGACAACATAATAAATGAAAAAAAGTACATATTAAATACACACACACGTGTGTTTGTGCGTGTATTTATACTTTAAAATAAATATATACGAATAGCTTTGTTTTGTATGCTATATACAGACCAGGTATACTGAACATAAATGCAATCAAATTGAATGAATGAAATTCTTTATTGTCATTGTAAACATGTACAAGGAAATTAAAAATGCCAACCAGACAGTGCACCATTCACACATTATCTAAAAGCTAACGATACGTAAAAGAGAAATATCTAAAATAAACTAAAATAAATAACATTAAAAAAACCAAGCATAAACACACAACCATACATTCTTCTGTCGATTTCACAATCCCTTTGGTGTGTAGCGCACCTGCACTCATTTGGTGGCTACATTAAGTGTAGTTATTGCTGTGGGATAAAAACTGTTTTTGAGTCTGTTTGTCCTTGTCCTCATTGATCTGTACCATCTGCTTGACGGCAACAGTTCAAACAGGGAGTGTCCGGGGTGGGAAATGTCCTTTATAATGTTCTGGGATTTCTTGAGACAGTGGGAACTGTGTAAGTCCTCCAAGGTGAGGAGAGGGCAGCCGACAATCTTCTGGGCGCTGTCAATAGCCCTCTGGAGCGCTTTCCTCTTAGCCGCTGTGCAGCTGGTGTACCACACGCATACACAGTATGTTAGGATGCTCTCTATGGAGCACCGATAAAAGGACAGCAGCAGTCTCTGGGTGATGTTGTTCTTCCTGAGCACCCTCAGGAAGTGCAGTCTCTGCTGGACCTTTTTCAGCAGCGCAGAGGTGTTCACGCTCCATGTCAGGTCCTCCTCAATGTGGATTCCCAGGAAGCGGAAATCCGCCACCCTCTCCACACAGTCCCCTCTGATGATTAATGGTGTAATGTCCGTTTTCTTCTTCCTGTAGTCTATTATGAGCTCCTTGGTCTTTGAGGTGTTGAGGAGCAGGCTATTCTCTCCACACCACCCTGTCAGCTGCTCCACCTCATCCCTGTAGGCGTACTCATCCCCCCCAGAGATGAGCCCCACCACCGTGGTGTCATCCGCGAATTTGACAATGGTGTTACTGTGGTGGGCGGGGGTGCAGTCATATGTGTAGATGGTGTAAAGCAGGGGGCTCAGCACGCAGCCCTGTGGAGAGCCGGTACTGAGGCTGAGGGCCGTGGATGTGTGATGGCCCACTCTGACTCTCTGACTACGACCCGACAGGAAGCTCTTTATCCACATGCAGGTGGAGTGTGGAAGTCCCAGGTCCCCCAGGTTGTCCACCAGTTTGTGGGGAAGGATGGTGTTAAAAGCAGAGCTGTAGTCCACAAAGAGCATCCGCACGTAGCTCCCCCGCTGCTCCAGGTGGGACAGTGCAGCATGGAGGGCTGTGGCTACAGCATCCTCTGTGGATCTATTCGCTCTATACGCAAACTGGTGGGGGTCAAAGCTTCGGGGCAGGAGTGATGTGATGTGACCCCGGACCAGTTTTTCAAAGCACTTCATCACCACTGGTGTGAGTGCGACTGGCCGGTAGTCGTTGAGGCTGGGAATGTGGGTTTTATTTGGGCAAGGGGACTATGGTGGAGTACTTCAGACAGGGTGGGACAGTTGACTGGGCCAGAGACTGGTTGAAAATCCTCGTAAAGACTCCAGCCAGCTGGTCTGCGCACTCAAGTTGAACTCAAGTACACTAGATATAGCAAAGAGGAAGATGCAGAGTGCAGGATATAGTTCTCAACATTGTAGAGCATCCATTCCATACACAAGGTCCAATGTCTGTTATGGGGTAGTGAATCTGAGCTTTTGGAAGGGCCATTCAGAAGCCCAATAACAGAGGTGAATTTTCCTCTGCTCTGGAACCAAAATCAAGGGGTCATAGATTTAAAGTAATTGGTTGAAGCATTGGGGGAGATACGAGGAATAATCTTTTCACCCAGAGGGTGGATGGGATGTGGAACTCCCTGCCAGGCAAGGTGGGAGAGGCACAACCTCTCAACAGATTTAAGCAGCACCTGGAAGTGTGTTTGAGAGCCATGACCTGCTGAACTTTGACCCCGTGCTGGAAGGTGGAAGGAAACTGCATAGTTCTATTGTTTGAACAGCACAAATACGATGGGACCAACAATCTCTGGGCACATCTCATTATTTAACAATCATTATCTCACCTTCAACTTTAACAATCCCTGATCATAAATTGTCTACGATCTGTCATGTTCTCTCAACAAATCTGAAGGCTTCCTCCTGCCAGGCTGTGACACACAAGAGCGGAACTCGCTATCAAAACATGGAGGGGACGGGACACAATTTTTTGGCGGCCGCGCGCGCATGCGCACACGCACTCACACACACGCGAGGCTTCGGAGGCCTAATCCAGCGCTAAATGCAGCTCAACTGCCTGTCTTCACCGGGTTAACTACAGCCCTGCCTGGACTGACGGGATACCAGCGCTGCTTCTCCGCGCTGGCCATATTTCCCGCAAGTCCAGGAAGGGTTGTAAGCTCACCTGGCGGGACAGGCAGAGTTAGCTGGGTTTAGCGCTGTTTCTCTGCGCTGGCCCGTGTGACTGCCGACCAAAGATCCTATAGCGGAGGATGTTTGCTGCTGACCTCTCTGAGGGGGGGGGGGGAACAGGACAACGCCGGAGACCCGGCCGGGATCGATCCTGGACAAAGATACTAGAGGATGCTGGCTGCGGATGAGGCGCAGGTCTGTGCAACGTCTCCCTCTTCCAATCATCGCTGAATCATGTCCCGCCCCCATTGTCTGCTGACCGACGTCTCTCTCGTCCAATCGGTGGCCTCGATCAGCAGTCCCACCACCACTGTCTCGCGGAAAGCGGAGATTTTAAAATCCGGATCGCAAAAACTTGGGGGAGATGTCCCCCACCTCTCAAAACATGGAGGGGACGTGTCCCCTCTGGCCCCCCCGGGTTTTCCGCCCCTGGTGACACATGAACTTCAGTGAACTGGCCAGATATAATTACATTTATAGATACAGCATGGAAACAGGCCCTTTCGACCCATTGAGTCCACACCGACCACCCGTTAACTTTACTTTGGTGTTATCCCAGTTTCTCATCCACTCCCTATATATTAGGGTCAATTTTACAGAGGCCAATTGACCTAGAAACCAGCACATCTTTGGGATGGGGGAGGAAACCGGAGCACCTGAAGTGGACATGAGAACGTCAAAACCACAGACAGCAGCTGATGTCATGGTCGAACTTAGGTCTCTGGTGCAGCGAGACAGCAGGTCTACTATCTGCGCCACTGTCCTACCCAAATGATGTTCTTTAAAAAAACAAAACGTAATGCCTATATATAAAAGAGTACTGTAGGTACAATTCTCTTGATTAGCTCTTCTCGGGCAATCATTCAAAAAAGTACTGCCTCCTGGTAATTATTGAAAGCAAGTTGATTTTCCATCTTAACATTGTATTTGCCTTTGTCGAAGAAGATACGATTAGTGAATATAACAGTGCACCGGGTACAGAGAGCTTCAAATATAACTTACGTCATCGAGCAGCTTTCCTTCGACCCGAAGCTCCCATGACGCCACTGTCTCTCCCTCCTCACCCTCCGCCTTGGCCGGGGTGAAAGTATTTGAGATGTAGATCCTCAGTTTACGTTTTTGCTGAAATTAAGAAAGTACTGAGAGGTTCACAAGCTCTCCAAACAGGGACACCTGTGAATCATTGCCCAGACATCTGTATGAATTCATAGACTGATACAGCATGGAAAGTTGGCCCTACGGCCCAACTTTCCCGCACCGGCTAACGTCCCAGCTGCACTAGTCCCACCTGCCCGAGTTTGGCCCATATCCCTCCAAACCCGTCCTATCCATCCATAGTCTCTGAGGAATTCATACATTTTCCGTCAATTTTCTCCATTTGCAGCCTACAGCTTAACTCTTCAAGGCAAAGACCGAAAGAGATCAATTACATTAAAAAGCTGAAAAGTCTTCAAGAACCCCCAAACAATCTGAGCAAATCAGAGTCTTCTAGTCAGACGACAATGACAGGCCAATATGAAAGTATGGTGACCTATTTAGTTTAGTTTAGAGATACAGGCCCTTCGGCCCACCGTGTCTGCGCCAACCAGCGATCCCCGCACACATTAACACTATCCTACACACACGAGGGACAATTTGCACATACACCAAGTCAATAAACCTACAAAAGCACGTCTTTGGAATGTGGGAGGAAACCGAAGATCTTGGAGAAAACCCACACAGGTCACGGGGAGAACGTACAAACTCCGTACAGACAGCAACCGTGGTCCGGTTCGAACCCGGGTCTCCGACACTGCAAGCGCTGTAAGGCAGCAACTCTACCGCTGCGCCACCACGCCGCCCTTTATATATTCCTTTAACAAAAGTGCTGACACTGTACATTCGGAACCTATAAGAAATCATACCTTTGATTTTCGATTTGCAAACTCAGAACAGAATCAGAATGTTATTTGTAACCTGAATTTTAATTTGCATGAAACATTTAATTCTTATGCCCCTGACAATGTCCGACAAGACTGGCCATTTGTTGCAAGGCAATGGGATGTTTTTGGTCAATGGGTCCTTGACGATGCCTTGACCAGTTTGTGATTGTCTCATGACTCTTTATCCTCCATTCAAGTAGTAACACTATACCGAATCCACTCAGTAGGTCCACAGCCCTAACTACCTAAAGCACAGAGGCAGCCATGAAACCAGACCTCCGCAGTGACCGGATACAAATTGGAAAGGAATCTGGTCTCAGACTTATAACCCCCTCACATTCACCTCTAACCAGGGATACTTGTCTGCCACAATGGAAGGATGTATTGTGCCCTCCATAATGCTTGGGACAAAGACCCATCATTTATTTATTTGCCTCTGTGCTCTACAATTTGAGATTTATAATAAAAAAGAAATCACATGTGGTTAAAATGCACATTGTCAGATTTTAATAAAGGCCATTTTTATACATTTTGCTTTCACCATGTCAAAATTACAGCAGTGTTTATACATAGGTGATGGAAAGACTGGAGGAAAGACTAGGTGCTGAGAGCTCTCTTATACCTGCATTAAGGAGGCAAGTAAACACACCTGAGCAATTACAAACGCCTGTGAAGTCCCAAACAGTATGGTGCCCTGAAATGGGGGGGACTATGTATAAACACAGCTGGAATTTCTACATGGTGAAACCAAAATGTGTAAAAATACCCTTTAATAAAATCTGACAATGTGCACTTTAACCACATGTGATTTTTTAAATTACAAATATCAAATTGTGGAGTACAGAGGCAAATAAATAAATGATGGGTCTTTGTCCCAAACATTATGAAGGGCACTGCATTTACTGGAAAGCGTTCCATCCAGCAGAAAGTTTAAACATATTAAATAGCTAAAAAAAAGATAGTGGTGTTTGTTTTGCAGCCTGTTTCACTGAACACTACTGATGTCTGAGGCACATTGTCAAAGAAAAATGGATATTTAAAAGTGAGAATGATGTTTTAGAGATTCCTGAATAACAGTGGCATAAATCACCCCCATCATACAAGCCGGCACCCAACACTCATTAATTGCATTTCTGAGAGCTGTACCATTAAGGGTTTCTTCATGGACTCTTGAATCTCCAGCCGTTTCCTCATAATAGTTTGATCCAGTTTGCGCTCGAAGGCCAAGAGATCCATGTACGCTTGGGATTCAGGAACGAGCTCTCTGATCTGAAAATTAAAAAGGCAATAAAACATCAGCTCTGGGCTTAATTTGGACGTCGCATTGGTGCAGGTGGTAGAGCTGCTGCCTCACAGCTCAAGAGACCCGGGTTCTATCCTGATCCTGAGTTTGCACGTTCTCCGTGACCATGTAGGTTTCCTCCGGGAGCCCCGGTTTCCTCCCACATCCCAAAGACGTGCGGGTTTGTAGATTTTTTTGGCCTCTGTAAAAATTGCCCCGTGTGTAGGGAATGGATGGGAAAGTTGGATAACTGGTGCGAACAGGCGATCGATGGTCAGTGTGGAGTCAGTGGGCCAAAGTGCCTTTTCCATGCTGGTTGTCTAAAAACTAAGATAAAAGAAACTCCACTACAGTTACCTTCATTTTTGTTTTATTGTCTAGGAGGCATTTGGTTTACTGTGGCCATACAAGGTTACACTGTCACTTCTAGTTTCAGCAAAATGCAAAACTTAAATCATAATCAATTTCCACAACATTCACTTGATATTTTATGAACACCTCATGCTGAATTTGCTACATTCCTTCCAAGCTTCACACTGAAGAAAAATTTTGGGATTTTCCCTCAAATTCAAAGGATTGCATCCACAATTTTTTTTAAGATGCCCATTTTGGATTACTGATTACGAACACACAGGTAGTCATGAATTTAAACAGGGCAACAGTTAGACCACATCATGGTGCCCTGTGTTGAATAGACATTAAAGTCACCATGCAATGCAGATTCACCAGAGATTTGGGATTTAAACCTAATCATAAGGACAGGCCTGTGTGACTGGAGATTCAAACAGATAAGATGAAGAGTAGATTTATTAAAGGGCTATTAATATATTCATATTCCAAAAGGTTTTTTGGAAGGGTGAATACAGAATGATTATTTTCTTTGGCTAACAAAAATATATTGCAGTAAAGAGGCTACGTTAATTTCTCAAGAAAGAACACCATTTATAAAAAAGATAACTGGGGAGTTAGTTCCACAATCATTGTGGGAGTTTTTTGTTTAAACATGTCAATTTTCATGAAGAAAATGTGCATAACTAAAAATCACATTCCCCCATATGGAATTAATTTCTCAAATTTTAAATTAAAATTAAAACAAGTAGAAGAATATCTCCAGGTAAATGACATTTGGTACGTTAACCAGTGTGGTAATAAACACTGGCCATTATAATGCTGGGTGCCCAATGAACCCAATCGATTAAACATAGAAAATAGATGCAGGAGAAGGCCATTTGGCTCTTCGAGCCAGCACCGCCATTCAAAATAATCATGGCTGACCATGCAAAATCAGTACCCCGTTCCTGCTTTTTCCTCCATATCCCTTGATTCAGTTAGCCCTAAGAGTTAGATCTAACTCTCTCTTGAAATCATTTGGTGAATTGGCCTCCACTGCCTTCTGTGGCAGAGAATTTCACAGATTCACAACTCTCTGGGTAAAAAAGTTTTTCCTCATCTCAGTCCTAAATGGCCAACCCCTTATTTTTAAACTGTGATCCCTGGTTCTGGAAGCATTATTGGTAAGCATTTGGCATTGAAATAATTTGTACACGTGGAATATATTCTGGCACTGAGATCAGTTGGTCAGTTGCTAAGCTGCTGATTGAGGCATGCAGAACATTCTTCTGGTGAAATACTTTACACTCCAGGCAACAATTAAGAAGTACATCTAAAAAGAAAACAGCAATATCAACCACTTGCCCTTTGTGGTAGAATTTTGTCAGCCATCTTCCGTCTCTTCACACTACAGATAAAGAAAGGACATTGTTAGATGGCAATTCGAATTGAAGATTAACTGCATGCTCTTTAAACATCAACGGAACATATCTACACATGTAGGTTATAAATGACACTGAGGCCTTTTAAAACCGTTAGCACAAACGTTTGTGTGCACATAAATAATGAATTTAGTTTAGGGACCTGGTGTTCGTGCTTACTATTATGAGCAGTTGTGAAACTCTCTTTACTCCTTCAACTATTAAGTAACTCCTCTACTCAGTCATACGGCATGGAAATAGGCTATTTGGCCCAACTTGCCCATGCTGACCCAAATGCCTCATCTTCACTATTCTCCCCAGTCTGCATTTAGCCATAATCCATCAAATCCTTTTCTATCCATGTACCTGTCCGAATGTCTTTTAAATGATGTTACAGTGCCTGCCTCTACTACCTCCCCTCGCAGTTCATTCCATACACTCACCAACCTCTGTGTGAAAAAGTTGCCCCCCCCCCAACCCCCAGGTTTCTACGAAATCTTTCACTTTCACTGAAACCTATGCCCTGGTTCTTGATTCTCCCACTCTGGGTAAAAGACTCTGTGTATTCCCCCAATCTATTGTCCTCATGATCGTATACACCTCTATAAGATCACCCCTCATCCTCCTGCGCTCCAAGGAATAAAATCCTAGCCTGCCAACCTCATCTTTTAGCTCAGGCCCTCACGTTCTGGCAACATAAATCCAGCTGGACAACATCTTTCCTATAACACGGTGCCCAAAACTGAACACAATACTCTAAATGTAGGCTCACCTGTGTAATTTGTTCCCAACCCTTTTAGTCCCTCAAAAACACTGAAAGTTGTCTGATACACCAGTTTTAATGATAATTTCAATTTCTAGGTCGTTTTGTTGAACATTGACTGGCAAGGGGAGAAGACCATGAGCAATTTTGAAACCCAGAGGGTCAGAGTACAATGATGTACATTCATGCAGGCTCAATTTCATGAAACATGAAAACTGAGACAAACATTGATGTTCAATACAATATATAAAATATAATGCAGGCAATTTAGTTTAGTTTAGAGATACAGAATGGAAGCAGGCCTTTTGGCCCATGTTAACCATCGATCATCTGTTCACACAAGTTTAGTTTAGTTTAGAGATACAGCTTGGAAACAGGCCCTTCGGCCCACCGGAGCTGCACTGACCAGCGATCCGCGTACACTAGCTATTCTACACACTAGGGACACTTTACAATTTCTACCAAAGCCAATTAACCTAGAAACATGTAGGAAGGGACAGCAGATGCTGGCTTACACTAAAGATAGATACAAATGCTAGTTTAACTCCTTCCTCGACCTGAAACATCATCGATTCCTTCTCTCCAGAGATGCTGCTATCCCACTGAGTTACTCCAGCATTTTGTGTCTAACCTGCACGTCTTTGGAGTTCTATGTTGTCCAATCTTTTTCATTCGCTCCTTACACACTAAGGGCAATTTTACAGAGGACAATTAAACCCGCATGTCTTTGGGATGTGGGAACACTCGGGGGAAACCAATTTGGTCACAGGGAGAACGTGCAGACTCCACACAGACAGCACCAGAGGTCAGGATCGCACGCGGGTCTCTGGCATGACGGTGATTCTAATGGTGATTATTAATTGTTAGTTACTCTGACAGAACTGGAATATTAACCTTTACTTCTTAGGACACTATCTTTGCTGAAAAACGCCACGTTTAATTCATCTCCGTCTAGATATCGCCTTCAAACCTGTAGGGTTGGCTCACCAAGGGCAAAGGTACGGGGAGCATCATTGCCAGATCTGCTGCTGCTGCTCAATGTAATCATTGCAGAGATTGGCAGAATCCTGAGATTGGGAAGGGGAGGGAGGAAAGAGGGGCGAGGAGAAAACATGGTGCCAACAACAGTTCTAGTAGTACTGGTCCTTTAGATTATTAAACTGCCAGACCTTTGTATGGCTTTGTAACAACTAGGGAAAAAAGCCAGTGCACATATGGTGGGTGTCCTAATTATGGTTCTGGAAAGATGGTTTCTTCTTTCTTCCTGTGGTCACTAATAAATAAATAAAGGAAGTATCATCACTGCTGACAACTCACTGTTAGCACGCACTGTACCTTTAGTTTACTTTAGAGATACAGCGTGGAAACAGGCCCTTCGGCCCACCGAGTCCGTGCCGACCAGCAATCGCCGCACATTTACACTATCCTGCACACACTAGGGACAGCTTCCAATTATACTGAAGCCAATCAACCCATAAATCGGTATGCCTTTCGAGTGTGGGAGGAAACCGAAGATCCCGGAGAAAACCCACGCGGTCATGGGGAGAATGTACAAACTCCATACAGATAGCCCCGTAGTCATCGATCCCGGGTCTCAGGCACTGCAAGGTGTAACGATGCTGCTGCACAACTCCATTACCAATGTCGAGGCATGGGTCATTAAGCCCAAGGTCATATCTGTGCAGCGGACAGAGATAAACTCAGCAAATGTAGCAGCTCAGGCAAATCTCCCTCCTGCAAATTCTCACACATACACATAAGCACACACATGCACATAAAATGAAATCAGTGCAACCTGCTCTTAGATTAACTTGGCCAAATGAGACATGGTGTTCCTTGTCTTGACCACATTATTATTAACTTTGTCTCCTCCCTGTGCAGGCATTGACCCTTCCCGGGGTAGTTTCCAGGGTTTCGATCGCTCTCCCAGTTGACCATGTATAGATACTTGATAAGCGAATGCAAGTCTTGACATTATATATCGCAGCAGGCCGCACAGCACCAGTGGGCTTAGTGCCACACATGTATATCTTGCAAGGATTGCTGGCCTCCAGTCAGGAACACACACCATTGCCAGCACTCTCCTCCCTCACTTGGAGATGTTGAGGACAATTGTAGCAGCCAATTCGGAGATCAGAGGGAGCTTAGGCAAAGACGTGGCAACGAAGCTCAAACCTTCCTGGAATGTGTGATTCATCCCAGGCACTAGGAAACTTGGCTGCCGTCTTTGCAGGGACCGAATGAGGGTTTAGTGGTTCGTTACGCGGGGACGCGCAGTCTTACCGTCTCGCTCGGTTCTGCATCATCTGCGGGGGCTGCTGCTGAGTGAGCATGCGCTTGCGAAACGGGTCCATCATCGGTTGTGGAATACCTGGTCTCATGGCCGAGCTCCCCATGAAGGAGGGCCCAGCGGGCATGCCCATCTGCATCCCCGGCATTCCCATCCGAGATCCCGGCACCATTCCCGGGCGCTGGGGAAAAGAAGAGGAATAAGAAAAAATGTAGAGCAAATTGGCAAATATAACATGCACACATTCCAGTAGATAACCTCTTTATCGATGTGCCACGTAAAAGTGAAAGCGTAAGGTCTTTCTGTCCACAGCCTTCCCATTATGTCAGTTAATCAAACCGCTGTCAGATCCCATCATTAACAAAGCCGAGAAATAACGGTCTATTGGACACAGCCCAGACCATCACACAAACCAACCTCCCTTCCATTGACTCCATCTACACTTCACGCTACCTCGGCAAGGTCAGCAGCATCATCAATAGACATAACCAGTCTCACCCTGGACATTGCCTCTTCTTCCCTCTCCCACCTTTTCTCACAAGAGAGTTGTGAGTCTGTGGAATTCTCTGCCTCAGAGGGCGGTGGAGGCCGGTTCTCTGGATACTTTCAAGAGAGAGGGCTCTTAGAGATAGCGGAGTCAGGGGATATGGAGATAAGGCAGGAACAGGATACTAATTGGGGATGATCAGTGATGATCACATTGAATGGCGGTGCTGGCTCAAAGGGCCGAATGGCCTACTCCTGCATCTATTGTCTATTATCAGACAAGAGGTACAGTAATGTGGAGTCGGTCACCAGATTCAGGGACAGCTCCTTCCCAGTTGTTATCAGGCAACTGAACCATCCGACCAACAGCTAGAAAGTAGTCCTGACCTACCATCTACCTAACTGAAGACCTTCAAACTATTTTAACTGCACTTTATCTTGCACTAAAGATGATCCCCATTATCCTGCATCTGTACACTGTGGACCGCTTGATTTTAATCATGCATAGCCTTTTCACTGACTGGATAGCACGCAGCAAAAACGCTTTTCACTGTACCTCGGTACAGGAGACAAAAATAAAGTAAACTAACTAATCCCTGAGAGTACGAATGGGTAGTCTTCAATAAGGGTATACATTAAATATTTTATAAAGTCCTTTTTTACATTCTCTAGGTTTTCGTTCAATGCCACCCACTATCACAGGTCCACATTACAGAAATTGTGTTATGTTTAACACCAGGTCTCTTGTGCCTTGAAAATGAAGACCTAGAATATCTTTATGCTAACGTCGGCATTGGACCGATCTCCTAGATCTCACACAGATCCTGTTAATCTGAATCTCGCTCAATCCCAGTACTTATCCAACCACAATCTCCAGTTCCGGTCGTGGAGCCAACATTTTGAGTCACTGAGCTGTTGTTCACATACTGTGAGGCAGACAGTAAAATCCTGTTCTCACTATCCAAGATTTTTCCACGGTGATGCTTGCACAAAATGGAGGGAGGAAGCCATTAGACCCACTGAGTTCAAGCCAGCTCATCTACTACCGACCCACACCGGGGGTAATTCACTGCCACAATTAACTTAGCATCCAGGTTTCTGGGATGAATGAATGAATGAAAGAAACTTTATTGTTACACGTACCTAGCTGGGTACAGTGAAATGCTTTGTTTTGCATACAGCCTCGTCAGTACACAAGTGTCGCCACTTGTTGGCGCCGACAAGGATGTCCGAATAACCCAGGTTTGTGGGATGTGGCCACAGGCAGAAGACACCAACTACACACAGAGAGAGCACCAACAGGCAGAATCGAACCCAGATTGTTTGAGCTGTAAGAATGCTGCACTAACTGCAGCTGCCCAATGAGCCATCAATAATGTATGTAAGCACTGCTGAAGGCATCTATCTCCCCACCACTCTCACAATTCAAATGGAGTATCTCAACCTTCTTGACTTTTCATGGGGTTTTGTATCTACAACCTGATCCATACTCCTCACTTCACATAGAACGGTACTGCAAAAGAACAGGCCCTTCGGCCCACAATTTCTGTGCCGAATATGATGGCAAAATAAATTAATCTCATCTGCCTTCACATGATCCATGGCCTTCCATTCCCTCCACATCCATGTGCCTATAAAAAAGCCCCTTAAATGGAAGTTGCTCAATGGCACCATAGTTTTGCTATAATGTATTCAACATGTTCCTAATAATAGGCCCTACATCTCTATTCAGTAATTCATTTTCTGACTCGTGACTTCTGAGCTGCTGGCTCTTCAGAAATATAGGCATGTAGGAACAAAACAAAAATCAGGAAATTAAAGGGACCACTTAGCCTTATTTCAGCTGTTAAAGCAGCTAAGTCAATAATAGGAGACAGAATAGCAAAGTGCTTTGAATAACACAAGTTGTGGGAATAATCTGTATCAATTTCAAAAACGTAAAGAATTCATTTTCAAAAAGACGAATTAAGTAGAGTGCACGATTTTCAAAAGACAAATAATATAAGACTAATGCCAAAAAATAGCATATAGAATCTTAGTACAGCACACATACACAACGAGAAGTGGTGCACAGGAACTCTGTGTCCTATAATTCAGTTCTAAGCCCTGACTCTATAATCTACCTCCATCCTAAATCATTTAGCCCTTTAATTGTCATCTCGTCCTGTCATCTCCTCTCCCTATAATTCACTTGTCCTATCACTCTTGTATGTCTGCTTTTATGTGAGGGATAGAAAAGACAAACTGTTTGGCAGAGCATGATTGACATGGAAAGAGCTGGAAGGCCAACTCCAACACTAACTTGGACGGCACGGCGGTAGAGTCGCGGCCTTACAGTGCAAGAGATCTATGTTCGATCTGTACTGTCAGTGCGGAGTTTGTACGTTCTCCCTATGACCTTCGTGGGTTTTCTCTGAGAAGCTCCAGTTTCCTCCCACACTCCAAAGACATACAGGTTTAGAGGTTAATTGGCTTGGTATAATTGTAAATTGTCCCTAGTATGTGTAGGATAGTGTTCGTGTGTGGGGATGGCTGGCCTGCGTGGACCCAGTGGGCCGAAGGGCCTGATTCCACGCTGTATCTCTAAACTAAACTAACAAGTGCCTGAAGACTGGTCATGTTATAACCAACACATTATTCTGTCATAGGGATTAAAAGA